>VDFB02139491.1:0-78711 GCA_007258455.2 Sequoia sempervirens | reverse complement strand
TTTTGAGTTTTTGCATAAATAAAGAAGAATGTGATTTTGCTTGGAAATAAGAAATAAATTCTACAAAATTATTGAACTCCGTAAATCTCAAACCCTAATACAAATACTGAAGCTAGATCATATATTATTCTTCTGCAACGATTACATGGAAGATCTGATAACATGCAAAGTAAAGGCAATGATTTTTATTAAATTAGGAACCTGATATTTGCAGCTGCTGAAGTACAGATCTGGTACGGCTGAGGTCATAAATGCCCTTCTCCCTCTGAATGGTGGTTGCAGGTGACTCCAGTTATGTAGGCGCTTCCATTGATGAAGGTTTGAAGCAAATATAAAAGGCGTTTCTCTCAAGATGAAGAAACACGTCCCTTTGTGCAGGTACGGCCTGACAGGATAGTACGGCCTGTCAGAAACAGCATTAAAAATGTACGGCCTCCTCAAATATCAATGTCCAAGTCTCTGTAAAGGGGCGCCTAGATGAATGGATACACTCTGAATGCAAAACACTGAAAAGAACTCTGTAGATAATGAATGCTCTGAAGCTCTGTGATTTCCTCTGCCTGAAGAAACCTCTGCTGCAATAAATCAAGTGGTATTTCACACCCTCTGAATTGCTTCCGATGGAGATGGCTCGTTCCCCAAGGAATTTGAACTTGAAACCCTAAAGTCTCTTGCTCAGATCAAAGTTGATCAGTTCTCAAAATCAATAATCTCATAATGGCACAATTCCCAAGGCAAATGCACTATAAGGCTGAAAAGTGCGATTTCCTTAAAAATAGGGTTTTAATAAATATTTGACTTTTAATTCTTTTAATTCTTCCATAGTCTCAGCCAAAATATTTAATCGTAATTTAATTGCCAAAATGACCCCTTCTGATGATGGCGCACCCCTCAAGAAGAATCACTTAAGTTATAATTTAATATTATAACTTTATATTAAAAATCATTAAATAATTAATATTTAATTAATACAATTAAATATTAATATTTCTCTCGTTACTCATCCGACATCGCTCCGTCTGTCGACGAACATCAAGGATTCTCAACGCCAAAGTCATAATCGCTAAAATAGTAGGGGTCCCATTTCCGCCAGAACTCGCTAAAAATAGCACTCGGGCAAGAAGTCTCCCCGATCGAGCCCGCAAACGAAAGCCTACCGATCAAATCACAATCAAGCTGAGCCAAGCCTCAAGTGACCTCTATCCGGCCTATCGCCCACGAGGGTCGTGTGATAGGCCAACTCAGACTCCAAGAGATGTCATCGAGAAGGGGACATGACAAACACTATCATCACTTGTCCCGCTAACGAGAGAGATGGAGTGTAGGCTTCCATCTGTAATCCCCCTCAACACATATTTCTTGCCCTGTACCTCAAATCTCATCTCCATTTTAGGCAAGTTGAGGGTGAACACACTAATGTCCTGAAGCCATCTCATACCCAACACTAAATCCATCCCACCCAGGTTGACCACATAAAAGTCTCCTGCAACTCATAATCATTCAACATGAGGGTGAGATTACAAATTCGTCGAGTGCAAGTGAGGGTATATCCATCTGCCACCCGAACTCTGAATCCAGCGAAGTCCTCTGTCTGGAGTCTGCATCTGTTGATGAAGCTCTCATCAATAAAATTGTGTGTGGCTCCGGTGTCAAGCATAGCAATACATCGCTGTCCATCCACTAATCCCCTGAACCTGAATGAATCATCCCGTACACTAGCAGATAATACCAACGGGGACAAGTTGGCATCGGGCCCAAACTCCATAGAGGCATTCCCAGCCTCCGCATGTTCTGAAACACCTGCTGGTCTGAATCCTCAAACTCAACATCTTCATAGTAAACCCACATGGCGCGGTTGGCTCTGCCCTTTGGTCTCAAAGGACAATCATGCTCCTTGCTGTAAGGTTCTCTGCACCAATAACAAAGTTGTTTCCTCCTCAATTCATCACGAGTTGCATCATCAATTCTTACTGTTGTTTTTTTTCTTTGGTTCTGCAATTGGTGTATGACTCTCCTCAACAGGCAAGGTGTTTGTTTTAGGCTGAAATTGTTTCTTCGGAGCAGAAAGCTCCATACTCCTTGCCTTCCGCATGGCCTCCTGAAGAGTAGGGGGATCAAATGCCTTGACCCAACCTCTCATAGGCTCATATAATCGCTCGGTGAAGAGAATGCAAGTCTCCTCTCTGAAATACCTGTCACCATGACTGCAACCCTCTAGAACTCACCGGTGTAAGAATCCAAACTGCCTGTCTGCCTGAGTTGAGCTAGCTCCCTGAAATAAAGTTCTGGATCCTTTTTGTCAAAACTCTATATGAGCCTACTCGTGAACTCCTGATAGGTGGTAACCGTGTGATGGTCGAGTGTGTACATGCCATGATGCCACCAGTCATGCGCCAACCCATCAAGATGCAGTGTAGCAAACTTAATGGCCTCGTCCTCTTGCATAGGTCAAAATGATAGGTAATTGTCTAACTTTTGTACCCAAGACCTCGCTGAACTCTTAACTGAACCATCAAAGTAAGGCAAGATAATCTTGTTGACTGCATGCTGAAGATCCCTATTCACCTGTGGTTGTGGCTGCTGGTGCTGAGGAGCTCTGCGGTCAAATCTACCTCCCCCTCTGGGTTTATGCACATCCATAAACTCATGAAAAGACAAAGATTGCTTGATCTCAGGTGCCAAGGTCGAGTACTCTCCAAAGAATTTGGTCACGTCTGCCACCGACATGCCATGATGTGGATGAAACTCAAGCTGGTGACCTTGCTGCTCTGCCTCTGGCGTTGAAGGTGCCTCTCTAGATATAAATGTAGGTTGTCCCGGCCTATGCTCATGCAAGATAGGTGACGACTTCCGCTGTACTGACACCAGTGGCTGGTCTATGCCTGCAGTCCTGCTCATTTGCCCTATTTGAAAGTAGTGCTGCTGAGGCGGAGTACATTGCCTCATCATACCCATCAACTGAGACATCATGTCCATCATATTATCATGCCTGCGCCTGAACTCATCATCAGGAATCTCACCTCCGGCATGCTCTTTCCCTGGATCCCTGTGTACCTCTGAAGGAATCTCACGATCTGCCATCAGTGTAGTGACACTGTTCTCACTGCTATTGGAACTAGATCCTTGAATACCCAGAACCGTTGATACTGTCTCACCTTGAGGAATAGGTGGACCTGTCCAATCCTCAATTCTGCCTGTTCCTCTACCCTTACTGTAGAAGATAATATTTCTACTCATCAAAAAAGCACACATCTGATTGAAAAAGCAACTGAAAAAGCACAGGATGGCAGGAAAACTGTGCTCTGATACCACTGTAGGAGACCAGGTGTCTCTCAACCCAACCACTGATTGAGAATGCAAGGGTTTTGTTTGTGGTTTTTTGCAAATAAAGAGAAATTGCGATTTTGCAAGAAAATGCTTGGAAAAAATAAAATAAAATACTAGAAGACTATATTTGACAGAAATAAGCCTACAATCTGATGCCTGATGATTTATTGAGCTTCCAGAATAATTACAACTATGAAATACAACCATGCAAGTAAAAAGGAAAACTATTATTTAAAGAACCTGAACAAGTTTGCAACCGTCTGAAGAAAGCTAGAGAAGGTACGGCCAAATGAAAGAAGCAATCTACAGACCCCAAAATCAATGCCAAAGCTCTAGAATCCCTAGCCGTCCATAATAGAAGAGGCAGAAGATCAAAAATCAAGACGTCTTGTTGGATATGAATGGTACGGCCTTGCTGCTGTGATAGTCCAGATTGTACCAGCAAATAAAGAATCCGTACTGCCTTGAAGTTTGTGCCAGATGCCAAATAAAACACTACCAATGCAATATTCTCCTTCTGGAAGAAAGATCGATCCAAAACTTTGATTATAAACTCCAAAATATGCCCAAATATGACTCCTGTGTGAAGCCATTCTATTGACAAGCTTCAACTGGTATTGCACAGTCTCAGTCTGTTTGATTATGAAGAGGGAACGTTCTCCAAAACCCAATGATTTGCAAAAACCCTTGTTTCACAAACCCCAATGCTCTCAGAGAGAAGTAAAGACAAATTCAAATGATCATCAATAATGAGTTCGATTTGCCTTGAAGAGAAATATATATCTTTTCCTCAAAAGTTAGATCCTTCTCAAAAATCAGCTTAATTGCAGTTAATAATATAATAATTCGCCCATTTTAGAGACTTAGGCAAATTATTAATAAATGGCGTCCTTTTTTATAAATGAGTATTAAAACTCATTAAATATTAAATTTTCCCTTTTTTATTATAAAGTATTAAATACTTTATAATTCACCATTAATAATAACTTTAATATTTTATTAAAGTGACTTTATATAATAAAGTCAAATTAATAATCTTTTAATTATTATCAAATGCTCTAATAATCCCTGTTAGCTCATCAAATCATCAAACTAGGTCGAAACTGAGCTGACCAACTGAATTAGGTGCCCAGCCAAAAATAGCAACTCTTGCCTGCCTGACTTACTATAAATAGTAAGTATTTGTAAATCACTCTGAAAGTGTCTGCCAAGGCCCAAACTTGAATCAACTGTTGGAGTGATGTCTCGAAACTCTGGATAACTGCCAAGGACAACCCTCTAATCAAAACTGTCAGCCTACGAGGGTCAAATTGATAGGCTCACTCCTCAACAAACAACGCCATCTAAAACGGGGACATTACATAAAAGGACCTTTCTTGTTCGTTTGTTGTTAACAAAGCACCCACCACATGGTTCATCATGGTATGGCTGCAGAATGGCACGTGTCTTATCTTCTTTGAGATACCTACACATAACGTTATATTGCCCTGTTTTGTTCAAGTAAAAATCCAATCTGCTAAAGCTTGTGCTTCTGTGTATAGGTTTTCTATCCTGCAAAGAGAAATGTGCTGGTAGCCTGGTAGCTTACACGTAACAAAACAATTAACAATGTGAAAAACCAGGGAATTTCAATAGGAGTGATCAAAAAACTTTCATTAGGGCAGAGAAACACTAAAAAAAGTTTTTATCAAGGGGGATGTCTTCTAACCTATCAGCATTCGAAAGATTAGGAATGTGGCAGATGATCCACTACTACATTCTCCTTGCCATGCTTGTCCACACTGATGATTTTTAATTCCTCTAGAAACAAAAGCCACAAAATAGTGTTCTGGTTAGAGCTAGGGGGGATTATTCAAGTTCAAATACATTAATTATTTTGTAACCAGAAAATAGAATATCTGAATTAATTCATAGTATAAATAACTGCTAAAAATTCCTTACCAATCACTATATAATTGAATTATGCTTTAGCCTTTAATTAAATTGTATTAGTATAGTAGATGATACATGTCCTTGTGTCCAATTTCTGATTAAGTACTCCAATGGAAGAAGAAACAGCACTTTGGAAGAACATGAGGGAAGGTGTTGAAGGAATATGGAAAGTCACTGTCCATTGGAGCCCCTTAAGTGTACCAACTTGGTTTGCATGTTAGACTAATACATACATTATTGTAGAAGAGGGCAACCTTCGGATCATAGTTGAAAAACTCAGAGTCAGGCAATAACTCAGCTGACCCAAAAGTTTAAAAAAGTTTAAAAACTAGGGACTTGGGGAAAAACTCGACAATAACTTACAAAACTTTTTGAATATTAAAAAACACAAATTTGTAAAATTATTCTTCAAAAACATACATATAATTGAATTGAGGGAACATATTTCATTATTGAGCTTTGATGAGGAGCAGTCTGATTTGTTTGGATTTCTTTTCATTGCAAAGACCTCTCACCTCTTGCCTAATAGTAGGGAAGAGACCGTATTGGTCTTTGATCAGTAGTTGCTGATTTTACAAGTTTATAGGGGTTGCTAGCACTAATATTTTTGAGCAAAGTGAGGTCAACATTTTTGGGCATTAGGGTAGATATGCCATACATAGTATTGAGTGGTCATTGAAACATTAAGGTTGATATAATTGAGCAAACCATGATTGTGCTTATATTCGAGCATGGGTACGAAATAGTCAAAAGGGATGAGCATGTTGACAAGATGTTCACCATTCATGTCACAACTCATAGACTGGCAGGCTTATGTGTGACGCAACATCAATTGATTAGTACTAGGATGTATAGCGTGCCAATTCACAATTGTGGTAGTGTAATGTCCTTGGTACGATGTCAATTCAAATCCACTAAAATTTTTGCAATCACTTAAATCCTATCTCTTTCTAATCACAAAGTTACCAATGTGGGAAAGTTGAGAGCATATAGGGACTAGAATGGGGACAAGAGGATAACCAACAAGATATTGGCAATTAGCTTGTTATTATGAAATTATATTCACATTATTATAAGTTAATTTGGGAGTCATATTTAGGATATTATTTTCTTTTTGTTAGTTGTTAGTGAATTTGGATGTATTTATTATTGTAATTACTCGTTTAATAATTAATGCTCATAAATTGCAATTATTGCACATTTATCCTCTTTTAGGCTTTTCTTTCTTGTAGCAGAAATACTATAGAAGTAATTCCTAGTTCTAATTGTGATGTAGGAAAAGGGATCTAGGGTATTGTTGGTGTATGTTTATCATCCACCGAACACACAGAATAAAATGTCCAAAGACACTTTATCCTCTCTTGAAAAACCACCACGTATGCTAAGATTGCGAGATCATATGGCGATTCCAAGGTTTCTTTTGTCAGGTCTTGAGGTGTGATGTCCCCATCCTAGTCGTACCGTTATGTGGTTAGCTCATTATTTCATCCTCAGGAATGGCAGCCAGTGCGAGGATCTCCTCGAGGCGCTTACTCGGTTTTGTAGCTTCCAAGAATGCGCTTGTTTCTGTGGCCTCGCATAATCATTCAGAGGGTTTTTCTCGCTACTTTCTAATTTTAGAAAGTAGGGCAAGCGGAAGTCGCTATTTTCGGTGGCACCCGGTTCACCTGGTCACCGTAGCCCATCTTTTGATGGTCGATGGAGAAATAAGGAGTATTTAATGATTATTGAATATTTAATATTTTGACTTTATATTACAGTCACTTTATTAATATATTTAAATATTAATAATTAAATGGTATATTATAAAGTATTTTTAATACTTTATAATAAAGTGATATATTTGACATAATGAATAATTATTATTCATTTATGAGACATCATTTAATTATTTATAATTTCTCCTAAGTCTAAAAGGCGAATTTAATCATTTCATTAAATGATTATTAAAAAGAGCTTTTGGGTCGAACTTTTCAAGAGAGATATATATTCACAAGGAAGACAAATCGAACCATTATGATATGATATTCTAATTTGTCTTAATTTGCTCTGAGCATTGGAGTTTGCAAAACCTAGGGTTTCAGCAGACGAATCGATTCTGGAGAACGATACCTCTTCAGAGTTTGGCATACTGAGACTGTGCAATACCAATTGAAGATTGCATCTTGGTGACTTCACACAGAGGTTACAGATTGGGCTTATTCATTTATCCAGGCAGAGATTTACAGAGTTTTTCCATCAGTCATTAGTGGCGCACCATTTGGGATTGTGGAACAGGGATCTGGCAGTGTATTCTTGAGGCCGTACAATATTGAGAGCTGCTGCTAGGCCGTACAGTTTGAGACCAGCAGGGCCGTACCTTTTCATCTGAGGGTACGTCTTCTTCTTTGGGGTTTCCAGTTTGTTGCTATTGGGGCGCCTTCACATTCTGAAGCTTAAGGCGTGGTTTCTGGATACTGGAGTCAACATCTGGCTTGGGCCGTACATTTTCTTTCTACCTTCTGAAGACTGCAAATAAATCAGGTTCCATTAATAAAAAATTGTATTCTCCTTCATATGCTCATTTTATTTATTGTAAGTGCTCTGGAAACTCAATAAAGTTAAGCGCCTACCTCTTCCAAGCAATTTCCAAGCATTTTTCTTGTCTTTAGATTTATTCTGGATTTTTAGGCAATTTTAGAGTAAAATCGCAGCTTCTTGTTTTCATGCAAAAATCTTTCAAAACACAAAACTCGCAAAAAACAAAATTCTCAGTTAGGGTTTCAGGGTTGAGAACCACCAGGGTTCTTACAGTGGTATCAGAGCACAGATTTCCTGCCATCCTGTGCTTTTTCAGTTGCTTTTTCAGAATACAGTGTGCTTTTTAGTTGCTTTTTCATGAGCAGAGATACTATTCACTATATTAAAGGTGTAGGGACAGGCAGAGCCGAGGATTGGACAGGTCCACCGATTCCTGAAGGTGAGACAGTGTCAGGTATATTGGGCATTCACAGATCTAGCTCAAACAGCAGTGAAAACAGTGTTGCTACCCTAATGGCAGATCGCGAAGTTCCTACAGAGACAGTTAGGGATTCTGGGAAAGCACATGCAGAGGGCGACATTACCGATGAGGAGTTCAGACGTAGGCATGATAACATGATGGATATGATGTCCCAGTTGATGGGCACTATTAGGCAGTATACGCCCACACAGCCACATTATATACAGATTGGACAGACGAGCGGGACTGCACCAGTAGATCAGCCTTTGGCATCAGTACCACGACAGCCGTCACCGATCTATCAGGAGCGTAGGCCTGGACAGCCTACATTCTTACCTAGAGAGACTCCACCTCCGACTCCGGGGGCAGAGCAGCAGGGGCAGTATCAGGAGTTTCAGCCACATAATGGCATGTCAGTAGCAGATGTGACGAGGTTTCATGGTGAGTACCTATCATTGGCACCTGATATCAGGCAGGCATTGTCGTTTCATGAGTTTATGGATGTTCATAAACCTAGAGGAGGAGGCAGATTTGACCGTAGACCCCCTCAGCATCAGCAGCCACAGCCACAGGTGAACAGGGATTTGCAGTACGCAGTTAGTAAGATCACCTTGCCATATTTTGATGGGTCTGATAAGACATCAGCGAGGTCTTGGGTCCAGAAATTGGACAACTATATATCATTGAGGCCTATGCAGGAGGACGAGGCCATCAAGTTTGCTACTTTGCATCTTGATGGAATAGCGCATGACTGGTGGCATCATGGCATGTATACACTTGGCCATCATGCAGTCAATACTTACCAGGAGTTCACCAGCAGGCTCATAGAGCGCTTTGATAAGAAGGATCCAGAACTTTACTTCAGGGAGCTAGCTCAGCTCAGGCAGACAGGTAGTTTGGATTCTTATATTGGTGAGTTTCAGAGAGTTGCGTCATGGTGACTGGTATTTCAGAACGGAGACTCATTATACTCTTCGTTGAGGGTTTGACAGAACCTATGAGAGGTTGGGTTAAGGCTTTTGACCCTCCTACCCTTCAGGAGGCTATGAGGAAGGCGCGAAACATGGAGCTTGCAGCACCTCGCAGCAAGTTCAATTCAGGTCTGACACCCTACACAAGGCCTAATAGGTCTTTTGACAGAAATAAGCCCTTTGACAGAAGAAAGGATCAACCAGATCCTAAGAGACAGAATGCACCACCCTTTGACAGAGAAACACTGAACGAATTGCGGAAGAAAAAAGTTGTGTTTCTGGTGCAAGGCACCCTACGATGAAAAACATACATGCCCACTTTGTCCCAAGGTCAAAAACAATCAGATGGAATGGTTTTATGAAGGTGAAGAGCAATCTGATCTGTCAGACCAGCAAGCTGATTCCGAGCATTCAAATGATGACAGGTCCGAAAATGAGGGTGAAAAGGAAGGGGGAAGGAAGCTACAGGAAGCCCATTTGACTAGCCTTCAGAGAGATGGGTCGTTTAGACTTCGCGGGCTCCTAGCAGGTCAGAAGGTGATTACCTCACTAGATACGGGTGCTACACATAATTTCATTGATGCACGATTGGTGGAGAGACGTGGCATTCAGACAGAGGCATTTGAGGGTATTCGAGTCAAGGTGGCTGATGGGTACATTCTCAGATGTGACCGAAAGATTACTAATCTTCCGATGCGACTGAACAACTATGAATTCAAGACTGAATTCTATGTTGTTAACATGGGAGATACTGATGTGGTGTTAGGGATGGCATGGTTGCACGATTTGGGTGAGTTCACACTCAATTTGCGTGACATGGAGATGAAGTTCAAGGTTGATGGGAGACCTCATGTCATCAAGGCTATTCGAGACAGTAATCTAGGATGGTTTCATTCAGGTGGATGGAGAGGCTCATTCGTCATGATATGGTTGACTGGGCAGCAAAGTGCATGTTGATGCCAGCCCAGCAGGAGCAGCAGAAGGGGAGTACCACCCTGACATTCAGATCTTGAGGACTAAACACTCCAAAGTGTTTAGTGACATTCCACCTGGTAGACCTCCAGACAGAGGCACGGAGCATATCATTGAGTTGGAGGAGGGCGCAAAGCCCGTTATGATCACTCCCTACAGACATCCGAAACGACTCAAGGGTGAGATAGAGAAGACCATCAACGAGTTGTTAGCTATGGGACATATTAGACCTAGCAAGTCACCTTTTGCTTCATCGGTTGTATTGGTGAAGAAGAAGGATGGATCACTTCGGATGTGCATTGACTACAGGCAGCTCAACAAAAGGACAATTAAGAATAGGTACCCTATACCACGCATCGATGAGTTGATTGATGAGTTACACGGTGCTATCTTCTTCACGAAGATTGACTTGAGGTCCGGGTACCACCAGATTCAGATGAGGGAGCAGGATATTGAGAAAACCGCTTTCAGATGTCATTGCGGTCACTTCGAGTTCTTGGTTATGCCCTTCGATTTAACCAATGCACCTGCCACCTTTCAGGCGACTATGAACAGGGTTTTCAGTTCTCAGTTGAGGAGATTTGTGTTGGTCTTCTTTGACGACATTCTGGTTTATAGCAGGTCATGGGAGGAGCATCTGGCTCACTTAGATGCAATTTTGGGTATCTTAGCAGATGAGTCTTTCTATTCTAAGGAATCCAAGTGTGAGCTCGGTATGGAGGAGTTGTTATATTTGGGGCACATCATCAGTGCCAAGGGAGTGAGTATGGACCCTGAAAAGGTCTGAGCTATTGTTGAGTGGCCGGTACCTGAGAACCTTATGCAGCTCAGAGGCTTCATCGGGTTGTGTGCTTTCTACAGGAGATTTGTTAGCGGGTTCTCACGTCACGCCGCACCCCTCACTGACTTGACAAAGAAGGGGGCTTTTAATTGGTCACCACAGGCACAGGAGTGCTTTGACAGGTTTAAGATGATCATGACTTCATGTCCAGTGCTAGCATTGCCTGACTTTACAAAGTCATTTGATTTGTTCTGTGATGCTTCAGGAGAGGGCATTGGTGCCGTTTTGATGTAGGAGCGACATCCTATTGCTTTCGAGAGTAGGAAGCTTAGAGGTCCTGAGAGATTCTACAGCATTTACGACAAGGAGATGTTAGCCATTATGCATGCTTTGACAAAGTTCAGGCAATACTTGGTAGGCAGCAAATTCAGTGTCCGTAGAGACCATAATAGCCTGAAACACTTCCTTGGACAGCGAGACTGAATGAGAGGCATAAAAATGGGTCCGATGAAACTGCGATCATATGACTTTGACTATCACCTTCATTAAGGGGAAGCGAGAATGTTGTAAGTGGCGCCTTGTCACCATAAACCTGTTGAATGCCCGCAGCTTGCGAATGTGAAGGATTAAGAGCATCGGATTATTGCTGAGTATGCTAAGAACCCATGGGCTTCTAGCATTGTTGACAGGACAGAGCAGGATGACAGGTATACTGTTGTAGATGACTTGATCATTTACAAGGGGCGGATTTTTCTGATTCTTGACTCGGAGGTGAGGGTTACAGTTTTTAGAGCCTTTCATGATCTTCCTATGGCGGGCCATCCCGGGTACTATTAAGACATATAAAATGATTCGGGAACGGTTTACTTGGAAAGGGCTGAAAACTAATGTGTTACAGTATGTCCGAGAGTGTTCTATTTGCCAGCAGAACAAGCAGGAGCACACATATCCTGCTGGATTGCTCCAGCCACTTCCGATACCTGACAAGAAGTGGGAGTGTTTATCGATGGACTTTATCACAGGCTTGCCGAAAGCCCAGGGTAAAGATTGCATCTACGTAGTGGTTGATAGGTTGACTAAATACGCACACTTCTTCCTGATTACTACTACTTTCACAGCATCGCAGACTGCAGAGTTATTTTTCAGAGAGGTATTCCGGTTGCATGGGTTGCCTCGGACGATAGTTAGCGATAGAGATAGTCAGTTCATGAGCAACTTTTGGTAGGAGTTGTTCAGGCTTTGTGGGACCGAACTGACACCGAGTACCAGCTACCATCCGCAGACAAATGGGCAGACAGAGATTGTCAATAAGTGGGTGGAAGGTTATTTGCGTAATTATATAGCTGGACAGCAGAGAGCTTGGGTGAGGTGGATCTATCTATGCGAGTATTGTTATAACTCGACTCACCACATGACGATACAGATGACACCCTTTATGGCTTTGTATGGGTATGAGGCGCCCAACCTTTTGGATTTGATATTGAGCGATAGCAGAGTGCCGAGCGCAGGGGATATGATGCAGAGTAAGCAGGACATTTTGAGGTCTCTTCGAGACAATATCCAGCGGGCACACAATCAGCAGAAGCAGTATGCTGATCAAAAGAGGGTTGAGCGTACTTTTGATGTGGGTGATATGGTGTACCTTATGTTGCAGCCGTATCGACAGTCTACTCTGCGGAAGAGTGGGGCAGAGAAGCTGAAGCCTCGCTACTATGGTCCATTTCGTGTTGTCAGACGAGTGGGCGAGATTGCTTATGAGTTGGACTTGCCAACTGATAGCAAGGTTCACAATGTGTTTCACGTTTCTCGCCTGAAAAAGGCATTGGGTCAACATGTGATACCCTCTCCAGTTTTGCCACCCCTTGATGACAAAGGGAAACTGATATTAGTACCTGAGGCCATCCTGGAGATGAGAGAGAGACACCCTTCAGAGGTGAGTGATCAGGGAATATCTAATCAAGTGGAGAGATCTGCCAATTGAGGATGCTACATGGGAGTCAGAGGAGATTTTACAGCATCCAAAGTTGAGATTGCTTGAGGACAAGCAATTTCAGGGAGGGCGGACTGTGATGTCCCCATCCTAGTCAGCGCAGCTGGTTATGTGGTTAGCCTATCATTTTGATCCTTGTAGGCTGACAGATGTGTGCAGAGGATCATCTGAGGCAATTACTCAATGTTTTGTAGCTTCAGTGTTGCAGTTGTTTCAGGTTGGGCTTTCGCAGAATCATTCAGAGTGGTTTTTCAGAGACTTTCTATTTTTAGAAAGTAGGGCAGGCGGAAGCTGCTATTTTTGGCAGGGCACCTGGTTCAGCTGGTCAGCTCAGAGTCGACCCAGTTCTTCAGTTTGATGGTCAGATGGAGAAATAAGGAGTATTTAATGATTATTAAATATTTAATATTTTGACTTTATATTAAAGTCACTTTATTAATATATTTAAATATTAATAATTAAATGGTATATTATAAAGTATTTTTAATACTTTATAATAAAGTGATATATTTGACATAATGAATAATTATTATTCATTTATGAGACATCATTTAATTATTTATAATTTCTCCTAAGTCTAAAAGGCGAATTTAATCATTTCATTAAATGATTATTAAAAAGAGCTTTTGGGTCGAACTTTTCAAGAGAGATAAATATTCACAGGGAAGACAAATCGAACCATTATGATATGATATTATAATTTGTCTTAATTTGCTCTGAGCATTGGAGTTTGCAAAACCTAGGGTTTCAGCAGACGAATCGATTCTGGAGAACGATACCTCTTCAGAGTTTGGCATACTGAGACTGTGCAATACCAATTGAAGATTGCATCTTGGTGACTTCACACAGAGGTTACAGATTGGGCTTATTCATTTATCCAGGCAGAGATTTACAGAGTTTTTCCATCAGTCATTAGTGGCGCACCATTTGGGATTGTGGAACAGGGATCTGGCAGTGTATTCTTGAGGCCGTACAATATTGAGAGCTGCTGCTAGGCCGTACAGTTTGAGACCAGCAGGGCCGTACCTTTTCATCTGAGGGTACGTCTTCTTCTTTGGGGTTTCCAGTTTGTTGCTATTGGGGCGCCTTCACATTCTGAAGCTTAAGGCGTGGTTTCTGGATACTGGAGTCAACATCTGGCTTGGGCCATACATTTTCTTTCTACCTTCTGAAGACTGCAAATAAATCAGGTTCCATTAATAAAAAATTGTATTCTCCTTCATATGTTCATTTTATTTATTGTAAGTGCTCTGGAAACTCAATAAAGTTAAGCGCCTACCTCTTCTAAGCAATTTCCAAGCATTTTTCTTGTCTTTAGATTTATTCTGGATTTTTAGGCAATTTTAGAGTAAAATCGCAGCTTCTTGTTTTCATGCAAAAATCTTTCAAAAACACAAAACTCGCAAAAAACAAAATTCTCAGTTAGGGTTTCAGGGTTGAGAACCACCAGGGTTCTTACAAAGTACTGATGCTGCAAAGCCCAAGTGAAGGGAAATGTTTAGAAGATGCCATGGCCTCCACTGAAGTTTTAATTGAAAGTGATTCAAGTGATAGTGAAAGTGGAGGAACGTTTGAAAACTTCAGGGATTTTGTCCTTAACAATGTGAAACAAGAAACGGAGTTAGGAAAAGAGGCCTCCATCAGGAATTTGCTACTCCCCAACTGGTGCAGAATACATGAAGCATTTCATTCCGAGATTACTTGTGCCATGTGCAAAGTGGCCCTAGAGCAAGTTGCAAGGCTCATCCCACAGACTTCGGTGCAAGAAAAATGTCAGAAGATGAATGAAGAAAATAGTGTTTTAATAGAGGAACTTGTAAAGGATGATACAACTTAGCCTGAGAATGAAGGAAAAGTTCCGGAAGTACGCAATCAAGAGGATACACATGCCCAGTCTCCCAACACTCTTACCAAGGATGTAATGTCCCCTTTTCAAGCCTGACATTTTCAGTGACCGTCAGCCTTTCTTTGGGAACCCGAAGGCTAGTCGGAAGTTAAAATTAGGGTTTCCTAATTTTGAGGAGGTCATTGCTCGGAGATGGTAGTTTTAATGGCGGATTCCTTCTGGGTTTTCAGAGGGCTTCGCAGTGGTATGTTCGTCTCAGCATTCAGAGTACTTTTTGGAATTTACTATTTTTAGTAAATTCTATTTTTGGCAGCTTTCCAGATGAGCTCAGGTTGGTTGACTTCCAGTTTCAGATTGATCAGTTGACTTCATCAGTATTGGCTTCAGGGCACTTTCGGAGAAATAAGTTAAGTCATTCAAATTAAAGTCACGTTTTAATTATTATATTTTAACGTTGACCTTGGCCTAGAGTTAATGACTTAATGTTGTGTTTAAAAAGTGGTCATTGAGGGTGGCGCCCTCATTAAAAGAATATTTTAATTATTGCAAAGTCAAAGCAGGGATTATGATGGGCGCATTTATCAAAGTATGATGTTTTAATTAAAATATCATTTATTAAGTCTTGAAGGAGAAAGTACGCCCAACCTTGAGGAGATTGGGTTTGACCTAAAAGCAGATTTTAGGGTTTTGCGAAGTCAATTGAAAAGTTATAAAGAGGAGTCTTGGTGCATCATTTTGGGCATCTTGGAAAAATACACCGTTATGCTGCCGGATTGACTCTGGATCACTTCGAGGGATGAAGACCTCCTAGCATTGGGCATCTCTTCTCGTTTGTAAGACAACGACTAGTGATGATTGTTAGTCTAGTTGTGAGTACTTTGGAGTTCGTGCATTGTAATCAGCTTTCATCTTTTTTGGATCAGATTTGGCATGTTAGAGATTTCTGTTTTCTGTACTTTGCTTTAGCAGATTTGTGTGTTCATTTATAAATCAAAAAAGACAAAATATTTCATTGTGGGTATTGGATATTTCCATCCTTTTAGGCTAGGCGCCCTCATGTGTCAATTTGTAGATTTTTCTTTGAAGAATCTGATTTAATATAGCAAATCGCCCTTCTCAGCTGTGGCCGTACTTTTCTGTTTCTTGGAATTTGTGCATTTAAAATCTGTTGCATTCTAAGCCAGCTTTTGGGTCTTGATTTGAGCGCCCCTTTCCTATTAGTCATTTGCATTTGATATCGAGCTTTTTGAAGGAGAAACGAGGAAGTTCCGAGCATTTTATTGGATTCTATGATGCTGGTTATACCCTGAAAGTGCAGGTCTGTAACAGCAGTTTGGAGAAAATCTGCAACTCCTCTATTGATCGAGGTGATAAGTTCTTTAAGAGCATTGAGAAGACTTCAGCGAAGATTGCCCGAGTCTGGCGAACGAGGTTGGATCTAATCATTGTCATTTTCAATTGATCTTTACATTCAGCAATGCAATTCATGAATATTGTATAATTCCTTCCTTATGATGATGCGTATTGTAAGCAAGATTTTGTTTTAAGATTGTAAGCTGGCAGTAGTACTGACAGCCGTTTAAGTTCTTGCTTATCAGTTGTAATAGTCTTCTTCTTTCAGCAGTTGTTATTGTTTTAATTGACCTCCGCCCTATGGTCGCTACTTTCCCATTCTGGGTTAGAAAGCACATTCTGGGTGTTGAGAGTTTTCCAGCTTTCAGTCATTTCCTTTCAAGCATTAAATTCTGTAAGCACTCCGTCATATGGTCGCCCCTCACTCCGCATTGGATTGGGTAGCACATACTTGACATTGAGTTCCTTTCTGTAATTAGATTAGTAGACCCTCTGACCAATGCTCGCCATCATCGGCGCCATTCTGGTTAGAGTTGCTTCTTGCACGTTTGGGTTTATCCATCTAACCTTAACGGGTGCACTTGCTTGAACGTTGTAATCTGTTAATTGAAAAAACGAAAAAAATTTGGCTCGGAATATTTCAAAGGATCAAGTATGGACTTTAAGGTTCGATGGGTCAAAGTCGAAGAAGGGCAATGGAGCTGGATTTGAATTATTTAGCCCGACAGGAGAAACTTATTTGGGTGCTTATAGGCTCCAGTTCTCATGCACCAATAATGTTACTGAATATGAATCCTTGATTCATGGGTTGCTCCTTGCAATTCAGAAGGGAGCCAAGATTGTACACGCTATTGGAGATTCTGACATTGTGGTTCGCCAAGTAAGGAAGTAGTTTGCTTGTCACGACAAGAGGTTAGGCCGCTATCGAAATAGAGTATGGGACCTCATAGAAAGCCTTGATGCGTTCAATATCAAACAAGTGTATAGGTCCAAGAACTCAGTTGCAAATTCTCTTGCACAGGCTGCTAGCTCACTAGAACCATTAGCTATGGAAGGTTTAAAGAAATTCACAGTGGAGTTGGTCTCAACCCCCGCCGTTCCTGACAACATAAAGAATTTTCAAGTGTTCAATGACGATAAATAGATTTTAGATTTTCTCACATGCTCAGGTGTGTTTGAGGCATAGATCATTGATGAAGAAGAGACTGAAGAAGCAGAATTTGATACTGAAGGAATTCTGAATTTGAAGACTAATGTCATTCCGAGAGGAATGGTGTAGAAACCCCTGTTTCCCCCTGATACGGAATCTGACTGAAGTTTTGAGTTTTTCTGACGTTTTTAGGGTTTTGCATTTTTTTGTGTTTTTGATGCAATAATGAGAAGGTACGATTTTGACAATAAATGGAAATAAATTTGCTAAAAATCAAATAACTCCGGAAATGCAACAATATCAATGCCAGTATCCTTTATTTCAACTTTCTATGGATTACAAAGATACCCAGATGAATACAACGAATTAAATGAAGAATTTTTCAATGTTTTAAAAACCTGGAGTTTGCTGCAGCAGAGGTACAGATCTGTACGGCTGTGTTGATTTCTTCCTTCCTCCCTCCGTCTGGCAAGCACAGAATGTTCCAGTGATATAGGCGCCTCCTCTGATGCAGGTAGAAACCCCCAACCAAAGGCGTTCCTTTTATTTATGATGAGTACGGCTCTCCAAGAGGTACGGCCTGCTGGTAAAGTATGGCCTGTCTGGGCTGCAATTAATACTTGTACGGCTTCAACCAAATCAATGTATAATCCTTTGGAAATGGTGCGCCAGGGTAAGCAAGCACTGTCTGGATGCAAACGCTGAAGAATCTCTGACAAATAACAAACTCTGGAAGCTCTGTAGTTTTCTCTGAATAAGAAAACCTCTGTAGGCAATAAATCAAGTGATATTGCACACTCTCTGAATTGCTTTCCGCTGGAGATGGCTCGTTCTCCAAGGAATCGAACGTGAAACCCTAAGTCTTAGGCTCAGACCAAAAATTGATCAATATCAAACTCAATAATCTCATAATGCACAAAACCCAATGCAAAATCCTCAAATACACTGAAAAGTGCGATTCCCTTGAAAATAGGGTTTTAATTAATATTTGACTTTTAATTTTCTTATTTCTCCATAGTTCTCTGTCAAATATTTAAATCATATTTTAAATGTTAAACTGGCCCCTTTTTTCATGATGGCGCACCCCTCAAGGAATTCACTTAAGTTATAATATTAAATTATAACTTTATATGATAAACGTTAATTAATTAATATTTAATCAATACGATCAAATATTAATATCTCCCTTGTTTCTAACCCGATTACTGATCCGTCTGATGCTGACAGACTCTGAAGTGATTCCTGATGCCGCCACAGCCAACTGCTAAAAATAGCAGTGGTCCCACACTGCCTGCCAAGAACTGCTAAAAATAGCAATTCTGCAAATAACCTCTGATCGAGCCAGAACGAAAGACAACTGATCAATCCCTGTTGACTGAAGCTGAGCCAAGCTCCGAAGTGACCCCCTATCCAGTCCATCGGCCTACGAGGGTCGTATGATAGGCCAATCCTGTCGTCTGAGAGATGTCACTGAGAAGGGGACATGACAAATGGTTGAATTAGAGAGATTGTTTGATACTGATAAACTTAGCAGAAATCAAAGTACTCAAGGCAATGATTGTGAAGCTGTCAACCTAGGAAATGATGAATAAGTGAAGAACGTTTTTATTGGAAAAGTTTGCACACCTAAAGAGAAAGAAGGCATCTTAAAGGTAATGAAAGAATTTCCAGAGGTGATAGCCTGGGGATACGAAGATTTGAAGACGTATGATACTCCATTAATTACACATACAATACCACTGAAGCCAGGCAGTAAGCCATTCAGACAAAGGCAGAGGCCAATGAATCCATTACTGGAACCATTGATTTATCAAGAAGTCAAGAAGCTTCTTTCTGCTCGTATTATTTTTCTAGTAAGGCACTCCACGTGGGTCGCCAATCTTGTTCCCGTCAGAAAGAAGAACGGAGAAATAAGGTTGTGTGTAGACTTCCACAATTTGAATAGAGCCTCTGAAAAAGATAATTATCCCTTGCCTTCGTTAGATGAGGTGTTACAAATAGTGAATGGTTCACAAATGATGTCCTTCTTGGACGGATATTCGGGCTACAATCAAGTGTTGGTTGAACAACAAGATAGATTGAAGACAGCGTTCACCACTAAATGGGGAACTTTTGCATACAGAAGAATGCCTTTCGGCTTGATTAACGCAAGAGCCACTTTCCAGTGAGCTATGGACATCGCCTTTCGAGACCTTGTTGGAAAGTGCATAATTATCTACATGGATGACCTGACTGTGTTCTCAAAGAAAAGAGGAGACCATGTTGAAGATTTAAGAAAGATATTTCAAAGATGCAGAAGATTTGGTGTCTCTCTGAATGCTAAGAAATGTATATTTGGCGTCACAGAGGGTAAGTTATTGGGTCATATCATCTCAGAGAAGGGTATATCAATTGACCCCGAGTGTATTGAAGCTATTTCAAGGATTGGTTTGCCAGTAGTCAGAAAGAGTTGAGGTCATTCTTCGGCAAAATCAATTTTGTAAGGAAGTTTATCATAGGGTTTGCTGAAATAGTTAGGCTGCTAAATGAGATGCTGAAGAAGAATGCAAAGGTTGAATGGAACCCACAAACTAGGAAGGCTTTTGATGAAATCAAACAAGCTATAATAGATGCCCCAGTACTGGTCAGTCCAGACTACACAAGGCCTTTCTATCAGTATTCGTTTGCCTCAAAGCACACGTGTGCAACGGTGTTGACCCAAAGAACATAAGAAAAGGACGAGCACCCAATCGCTTTTATGAGTGCACCCTTGAAAGAAGCAAAGTTAAGATATCCAAGCATTGAAAAGCAAGCATATGCTTTAGTGAAAGCTGTCAAGAAATTCAAACATTATATCTTGAGAAGCAAGGTTCACGCGATTGTTCCTAACGCCACAGTGAAAACTTTGCTGATGCAGAATGAGTTAGGAGAAAGAAGAGGTAAGTGGGTTGCCACTCTGCAAGAATATGATATAGAAATACAACCCATGAAATTGGTCCGAGGACAGGCTTTGGCTCAGACAATTGCAATGGTTGGTCCAGAATTAGTTCAGCAGACGTATGTATTAGAGGAAGTGTCTCCCGGAGAGTGGTATGACGACACAGTTTATTACCTGTTGAATCACAGATGCCCTCGCCACCTGAACCCAGTCCAGCGAAGAGCTTTAAGAATGAGAAGTCAAAGATTTATGCTTCAAGGATTAGTTCTTTACAGAAGGAACTACGAGGGGATTTATTTGAGATGTGTAGGAAAACAAGAAGCAAATCAGTTAATGGAACACTTTCACGAGAAGTTCGGAACTGGACACGGAGGAAGTTTGGCCACCGCCCATCAAATTCTGAGAGCTGGATATTAATTGCCCATGCTTTTCAAAGACACATACGAGCATGTGAAGGCTTGTCACATCTGTCATACAGCGGCAAATAGAGGAAGGCATCCCGCTATGCCTTTGCAACCAATGATTGAGGTTAGACCTTTTGCCAAATGGGGATTGGATTTCATTGGGATGATCAATCCGCCTTCTTGAGGTCAGCATAGATATATCTTGACAGCAACGGACTACTGCACCAAGTGGACAGAAGCTCAAGCCTTGAAGCAATGCACGTCAGATGTGGTCATCAGATTCCTTGAAAAGAACATTGTGACAAGATTTGGATGCCCTCATACCTTAGTCAGCGACAACGGTTCAGCCTTCTCCTCGCTGAAGTTTTCCAACTGGGCCTTTGAATATGGAATTACACTGAAGTTTTCCTCTAACTACTATCCGCAGGGGAATGGACTAGCAGAGTCCACAAACAAGAATTTGTTGAATGCCATTAAGAAATTGTTGGATAAGAATCCTAAAGATTGGCACACACAATTGAGGTTTGCTCTATGGGCAGACAGAATTAGAACAAAGAGCTCCTTGGGAACGTCTCCATACCACTTGGTCTACGGACAGGATCCAATTTTTCCAATACAACTAAGGATACTAACTCTCCAGTTCATTCAAGAATACCTCGAAGGAGAGGATCAAGTTCAAACAAGATTGTCTCAGTTGATGCACTTAGAAGAGAAAAGAGATGAAGCACTTGAGAATCTGGCAAAGCACCAAGCAGTGGTGAAGAGATGGGTTGATAAACAAGCTAAGATTAAGTCTTTCCGGATTTCTGACTTGGTCTTATACTGGGACAAGGTCCACGAAAAGAAAGGAGATCACGACAAGTTCAATAAATTGTGGTTGGGCCCATATCAAATTTCTGAAATCCTGGGAGATAATGCATTTAGATTGCGTACACTGACAGGGGAGGATGTCCCGTTGCCCGTCAACGGACAGTTCCTCAAGCATTATTTCCAGTCCTAGGTTCTCTCCGAGAGCTTGCTTTGTAACATAGTTAGATTAGGTCTGCTTTCCCGTTCGTTTGCTTTCTATTTGCTTTCCTGTTTTCTTTCGTTTTTGTTTTGGTTTGTTGCCCTCTAGGTTTTTGGCTTGGTGTTTCCATCCCTTGAGTTGCCCACTCAAGTGGTTCTGGTTTGGAATGGGCAAGGATTTTAGGGTTTTCCGTTGTGAAGGGGGTGATGATGATTTAACTTTCACAACATGGTTCTTTCCGTTGGAATTTGTGCAAATTTTTGAAAAGACTAAGGTTGTTTTCCTCTTGTCATCATCCAATTAGCAATTGAACTCGTCTCGGGAGGTTAACCCGCTATTGTGTCTTAACACATGAGTCTAAAGACCTTAAAAATCTTACCAATCTCCATTCTAGGTCATTTTTGGTTTCTTGGGAAAGGTCTTGGCAGGTGAAAAGTTTACATCTTGCTTTAGCGCCACTACAATTCTCAAACCCATTGGAGGCTTCAATGCCTGCCAGCCAATTAAGGAATTGACGGAGAAATCAAATGAAGAAAAGAAAATGTGCTTAAAAGAAATATCAAAAGGAAAAAGAAAATGAAAAATGGAAAGAAAAATATCATGAAATATTGGTTTTGGGAACATACGAGTAACTCCACCAGGGCTATGGACGCCCGGCCGGCAGTGGAGCAATATTCGTGAGAATTGTAGCGATGACCTCGTCGGAGCTATGGACGCCTGACTGGCAGCAAGGCAATGTCCAGGATGCTTTTGAAGTTAAGATACTTATATAACCTATTGCGGCCAATTCCAGAAGTCAAGATGGTTTAGAGACTTATATAACCTCTTTCATGCCTTCACATTAAGGTATTGACAAAGATTAATGACTATATATTACAATCAAAATCATCTTGGATCAGTTAACTCATGATTGCATCCTCCTTTGTTTGGTATCATCTACTCATTACTCGTGAAGGGTATTTCTCCTCACTTTCATCTACACCATCTTAGAATAGGTCATCATTAAGATAGCATTCCCTCAAGGTGTTGTTGCATCAGTACCCGCATTAAATTTTTTGGTAGTCCTTTGTTAAGTAGGGTGTACCACATAGAAGGTGTTTTACCTGTAGTGTCCTTTGTTTTAAATTTTACCGTTACCATATTGAGCTCATGTCAACACATTCTTCCACACATCATCAATACAAGGTAGCATTCGACACAAGGTAATGACACTTGTGTGCATGTGTCACATTGCAAATTTTAATGATACTTGTTCATAAATTAAAATAAATTGGCCATGTGTTGTGGTTTTTTGTCCTTTGTTAAATGGGCATTACACAAGACAGATGGACTGCCCACAATAAAGATTATTTTCCTGCTAGTGCAAGAAATGTCAGCAGCCACCTTATTCTCTTTCAAAGCTCCACTGTAAGGCTTAATGCATAGACCAAGTGATATGCACTACCAAAGACTGATCTAGGATCATTTATTTTGTTGTTTAAAACTTTAAACTACTTTTGTTTTTCTCTGTTCTATGGACAAAGTACAACTGCAAAAAGTGTCATTTTTCAAAAGTATAGTTATAAATCACTGCTGTTTGAATCGGCATCCTTTGATGTTCAAATACTTCTATAGCTGAAATCAGAAAGTCTGTTTTATCTCCAGAAACTTTTACAATTGCTTTTTCTCTACAGCATGGCTGTCTATGCCTTTTTGGTCCTTGGCTTCCTCTTTTGCTATTAAAGGGCAAAGGAAATTTTGTACAATCCCACTGCCATTGATATAATTTTCTTTCAATCAATAATGCATTTCTTTCTTTTACATATTGATGATTCTTTTTAAAATGATAATTAGCAAGCAATATAAGTATACCATATAATATTATGTTGAAGAAAAGTTTAAAATAGTTTGAATAAATTTAAGGATAATACTTAAATATGGCCTGATTTGAATACTAACCTTTGCTGTGTTGAAGATCACATTATTGCAATCAGGAAGGATGCTCACAGACCATGCAGGCAAGCTGTATGTATTGCCGTTGAATGTCACATTGAAATCAGAACTATCATTGGTATTAGCAAGAAATGCTGCACATTTTCCTGATTCCATATAGTACAGGTGTGCCTACAACCAAATTAATAGATCACTTGTCTTTTCGGTACGCACTGAAAATAAGATATAAGACTTGTGCTTTTCTTCAATAAAATAATCAAAATATATCTAAACTGATTTCATTCAAAATGAAAAATATAGGAAAGAAGATGAAAGTTGTGTCATTTATCTATCATACAATAGTGAATGAACCTGTTCTTTCTCAATATATGAATTTCATAATTGTGTTAAGTTATTCATTTTGTATTGTTAAATGACTGACAAATATCTAAATTACCTCCCCGTTAAATAGGTAATAAACAATCCTTCTTCTTCAAAGAATTTGAGTAAAGATTGCAATATAGGAAAAATATCCAACTCATCTTCATGAGGCCAACTAGTGGTCTATTGAGAATAGAATTCCATTGATGGAACTTTCCATGAATTTTCCTCTTTTCTTCTCCATGCCCTTTTCTAGCTTTCTAACTCCATGAACATATGTAATCATTGAGAACTTGGTTGTGTTTGTGCAAATAATCCGTAATAACCCCGACCGGTGGATCAAGATTATTATCGATATGTCTAATTTGACAATGCTATGGTGTCAAATTATATGCAAATGTGAACAATATATGGCTTTCCCGTTCTATTGAAACTTCAACTATTTACCACAAACTTCAGACAGATTACCATGAATTTCAAATGTATTGCAAATATGACTTCAGATACGTTGCAGTGTACATAGTATGTCAATGATTTAATATCTGCATCTGTACTGATTTATAGTTTTGAAATGTGTAAAGTGCTGTCAAAGATTGAATAAAGGAAATGCTGAACACAACAGACCAACAGAAGTAGTAAATAGTGCACTACAAGTCTTCAGTTAACATGGAAGTTATATGCCAGACCACATAGTCGTTCCAAAGAAATACCAGGACTTAATTGTCTTCAGCCAGAATACATTACAGAAGTCTATGAATGTTCCCAATGGACAGGTATTACTCAGACATTCAAATGATGCTCAAAATAATGCTAAATCCTTGAGACATACCCGTGATACTTCCGCTGAGGCAATAACTCCAAATAGCAATGTCTAACCCGTGCTAGCAAATGTCTTCTTGTGATGTTAGGCGGCTTCCAAACACATATGACCAATGCGCTCTTATTCGGCCTCCAGAGGATAGTAATATCATACCCAGATATCATCGAATATCAATATTTATGAATGACTCGGTGGACAGAACTCATTCCGGTAAGTTGCAATGACCAGCATATATACATAGAGACGGAATAACACCGGCAGAAATGTCAATATATTTGACTATCAATTGACGCGACCATCATACGGTTCTGGCGCAGACATCTTACATGGATGAATATCGACCAACAAGCATAGGAAAGACTCCGGTGTCGATCATCCCACTCCAATAATAGTCACGACTCAATAATCCGAGAATACCCGTCAATGCACATGCGATGTTAAGAGGTATTCGTGATATACGCGCCCAGCATTAGAGTAAGTGATTGCGGCATGGAATAACTTCAGAACTTCTGCTGGTTTCTGGAGAAATTCGGATAAGCCAAGATATAGGCGAACTGCAATATTCGAGTTTATATGCCGGCCAAGGAATACACGACTTTTATACCAATATCCCGCAATCTTTACTTCCAATGAATACCAAACTTTACTTCCGAAGAATACCTCCGGCTCAATATTTCATATAAATTTCTGAGTCTCCAATCTTTGAATCGAAAGCCTGTGCGATAATACCACGGAATGTATAGAGGAAGACAATGCACATCGCTTCATCATAAAGCCTGGATAGAAATACATTCACCGACCATAACCACCACCTCTATCGGGTCTATGACCCCGAGCAGATATCCATAACGAATAGATACATAGAACCAATGAAGATAGCGCACAACTTCATATACCCGTCAACAGCAATAATAAACTCAGGGACATTTCTGCAAATGACTGCCCTGTATTTTATCCGCCATGATTAGAAAATTAAGAAAATATTCAACAGACATGACTGGATTTTCGTCTAGTCCGACTCTCAGAGTTTTCGTTCTCAGATTCAATACCCAAAATCCAAACTGTATTCAATTTCCCGTGATGCTCTTCAGACTTCCCCAATCGCTCCAATATAGTTTGCCAATCTTCCGTTAATCCAACAGAATTCCTTTAATCAATGACTTTATTAAAAATATGATATTAATTAATGATTTAATAAAGTCATATTTTATAATTAATTAATTAAATAATAAAAAGTCTTTTAAAAAAAAAAGACAATTTAATATTTAAATAATTAATCAAATCTTTTTTGGCCTTATTAAAAACGGGGACATCACATAATCTGTCACTTTATCACAAATGTGTTCATATTGAATATATTCTATCAAGAGTTACCATGAGACTCATCTTGGAGATGTTGAAGGTTACCCAAAACCCTTTTGATGATTTTCAATAGATAAATTCATGAGCTGCAACATATGTTTCATATTTAGACAATTCTTGGCACCATGCCTTCTTGTTTCATGAAAAGTACAAACATAATTCATGTCATCACCTAGAGTTGCCTCTAAAGCAAGCCTTATAGATTGAGGAGGCATCCTAAGTCTATCATTCTTGTTGGAAGGACCAAAATTGTTGCGAGGATGTCTTTGATATTGCTAAACTTGGACATTTTGTTGAAGTTGTTTCTTCATGTTTAGGGAGGTTTAGCAAAACTTTGAAACATGGGCCTAATTGAGTCTTTAAAATTTTCGAATTATAATCATGTCATCTTCTAACTAAATTGCTTGCTATTGAGTTTTTAGATATTTATGTTGCAGTTAAGATCATAGTTTGAAAACTTGTAAAGTATTCAATGAGTCATTGAGTTATCATAGAAAATTTCTCACACCAAATTTCATAGGGTTACTGGTGACTTGCTGAAATGTGGGAAAAATTCAGTAAAAATATGCCCAAAACAAATATTTTTCACTATAGCTATCTATACCTTAAAAAAGATTCCCTAAAATGCCTATAAAGTGAAAGTTTGTAAGAATTGGCTATGAAGGTAGCCACCCAAGATCTAGAGGCCTAATAGAAAGCACAAGCATAAGAGAGATAGAAACAAGATGACAAGAATAAACTGTATTTTGCCAATAATGCAAATAGAATGGAATGATACAATGCTATGCAAAAGTACATAGGAGACCCCTTGGTTATATAGCCAAAGTGAGAACATAGAAAGGCATAAGATTATGACAAGTGTCGTAATCTTATGACATGAGACAACTATGAAAAGCTATCACTCCACCTAAAGTGGAAAGGGATAATGTGATAATCACCACAAAAGGTGGAGAGATAATCACATGATGTGTCCACAAAAGGTGGAAGTGATGAGGTAATGACATGTTAAGTCCACCAAAAGTGGAAAATCTCCAACAACCTCATATGTGGTCCCTAAGTAAACTTAACTAAGGTGTAATCATGACCGAGGACAAGGTACAAGGCATTTAATTACACCAACACCCCCCCTTAAGTGCAACTTAGGGAGAATGTACACAAATGCAAACAATGCAAGATGGGTCCGGGCTACTATGCTTTGTTAGGTACCCATGTACAAATGCAATGAAATCTTTCACAAGTGGAGTAAAAATAGAAAAACCCAATGGGAAAAACTACCCCCCAAAAGAGAGATGAGATACAAAAGCCTATGAATATGGCATGAGAAGGAGAAAACCTCATGTGAGGAAAAAGTCCCCCCCATACAAGAGAAGAAGAAGAGAGACAAAATAGCCCCCCCTCAATGTACAATGCTCACCCATGGAAGATGCTCGAGAAGGAATGAAGAAACTGTTCCAAAACTGTCGAACAATGTTCCTCCCCTTAGGAAGAAACAATACCAAAGGTGCATGAATGAAGTCTCCCCAATCCACAAGTGAAGAAGGAAGAACCCGCAAAATGGAAGAAGTCTCTGAAATCTGCTCAAATGTCCCTGTGTTGATGCTGAAAGATGCCTTTCCCAAACCATGTGAAGCTACAATGTAGTCACTTCTTGGAACCTGTGAGAACCCCTTTGCAACAACACTCGCATTTGTTGAAAAAGACAACTCACGATCTAGCAAGGATGAAGGTAGAACATACTCCAAACACGATGTCTCCTCAAAAGAGAAAGTGGCCTCCTCCAACTGTTGTACATATGCATCCACAATCACATCAACCTCGAAAGACTAATCATGTAGAGGAGAGTCAGAGTGTTCCCTCGCAACAACTGAAGAAGAATCACCTTCATCAAAGAGAAGATGTAAGTAATCAAATGTGTCTCCCAAGTCTGCAATGTAGGACTCCACAAACAAACTCCCAATGTCTGTCAAGTAGTCATCCCATGAAGCTGCTGCTGGAAGACAAGGTATGCACTGTTGCACTGAATCACAAGGTACTGAAACTGTCGGAACACAAGTATCATCAGGTACATCAGTCAATGTAGGAGATGGAATATCAACAATAGGTTCAAGAGCCTCGGGACTAGTGAACACTCCAAGATTCAAGTAACCATACTCAATCTCCTCAAGTGTGTCCACACTAGGGTAAACTGAATCATCAATAGGAGCAAAATACAAGAAGGTGTAGAACCGAGAATAATGATCAACCTCCCCAACTGCAACAAGAGCCCTGCTATGCAAATCCCAAACAATGATAGAATCTGGGGTGAACTTGACACTCTTTCCTATACAACTATGTGTAATCTGATAGATGGAAAGGATATTCCTTGACAAAGTAGGCACACATAGAACATCATTAAATGCTCCACCTTCAATGTCAATAGACCCCTTCCCACAAACTGCCAAAGAAGTGTTGTTGGCTGAAATATTCCAAGCCAATTTTTTTCGTTTTTTCAAACTTCAAATTACAACCAATGCACCCGTTAAGGTTAGCAGCTAAACCAAAATGTTGCTGAAGCAACTCTAACCAGAATGTACACCAGGATCCCGATATGGGCAAGGTGTGAGCATTGGTCAGAGGATCTTAATCAAAATGCTTATGCAAGAACTCTAACCAAGAATGGCGCCGATGATGGCAAGCATATGGTCAGAGGGTCTTCTATGCTAAGTACTGAAAGGGAACTCGACACCAAGTATGCGCTACCCAATCCAGTATGGAGTTGAGGCGACCATATGGCGGAGTATTACAAATTACAATGCTGAAGTACTCAACACCCAGAATGTGCTTTCTAACCCAGAGTGGGAAAGTAGCTACCATAGGGCGGAGGTAAATTAAATACAATAGCAAATGCGGAAAGTAAAGATGAGCATTACAATTTGATAAGCAAGATTATAACTGCTGTCAGTACTACTGCCAGCTTACAAATGTGAATATTGGCTGGTTAGTACTACTAACAGCCTTACAATATAATATATCTCCTGCAAGCACGTTGGATTATAGTGATAATCAAATTGCTGAAATGTAGAGCTACTCCAGAATGATTAATATAACTAAGATAAACAATCCCAGCCCTATTAATAATTTTACTAAGTCTGATATGACAGATCTACAGTTAAAATGGTGAAATCAGCAACTCCAGAACTCACTTAAATGCTCATATCTCTCTCAATACTCACTCATTTAACTTGAAATCAGTTGCAAAACATTCTAATGATGATGACAATGAAGATGGATCACAAAAACTTCTCACAAAGAACCCTATTTATTTTGCACGACTTCCAAAGCACTTACGAAGTGAAATTGCCTGCAAGCAAGGGTGATTTACTTTAGATAATTCATAGACTTCAAATAAAATTCTGGAAACTTGCACATATGGTCGCCCTACATAGGAAAATAGATTGGAAATGTAATTTAACAATATTATTTATAAGCTTGAGCTGTGAGGTAAAAAACAACCTACAGCCAAATCAGCAAATCAAATTGACAGAATAACCCAACTACTTAAATGTGAAATATCCAACTACAATATGAAACCAACTAACTAAACTTCAACTAGTTGTTGTCTTCAAGCAAGAAGCGAAGCCAAGGCTAGAGGCATTCATCAAGCAATCCCAAAGCCAACCTGCTAAAGATAACTTTGGTAAATTCATTCACAAATGAGGTCCCCAAGTTCCAATTTATAATTTTAGGAAGAGCTTTCGTCCCAAGTTGGCCACCAAAGATTCTTTAGGTCATTGACTTGTCTTTTGTCTTTACCCTCAGGATGGCGTACTTGCTTAAGAAGATAATTTTCACTTTTTAAATAAAATATTTGGCTCACCCAAGGTTGGCGTCCAAACTCCTTGAGCAATATTTGGCTTTAGAAATATTAAAATATTTCCTCCATGTGAAAATACCCTCAATGTCCCCCTTTAAAGACAATATTAATTCATGATGCTAGAACAAGGAATTATAATGTTAAATTATAACATTATAATATAAAATATCTTATATCACCATGGAAATGCATCAGAAGCCAAATTCAAATCACACCAATTCCAAACAATCGCCAAAGTGGTTAGCCTGATTAGGTCAACAAGTCAACCTAAAAAAAATAGAATTCATCAAAAATAGTAAACAATTTCGTTTTAATTGAACCACCAACGCGAAGCTCTCAGAAAACCCAGAAGGATAATCCGTTCAACAATTCCAAAAGAAGACTCCGCAAAAAGACGAAAACATCCTCTAAGAAGATTGGAAACCCTGATTCGAGCTTCTGCTTAGCCTACGAGTTTCCAGAAATTGGCTAAATCCAAATGAAGAGCGTAGGGCTAAATTGGGGACATTACATTGGCCATCAAAATGGGTGGTGATGAACAAGAATCAAATGAAGAGAACATATCCTTGGACGAAGTCATATGATGTGAAGCTCTTGAATCAAGGATCCACCTATCTGAATTGGAATTTGCAACTGCAAGAAATGCTTGCCCCTTATGTTTCTCATGTTGAGATAAAGAAGAAGGAGATGAGCTTGATGTTGTTGCCATGAGAGTTGTTCCTTTTCCCTTAGAAGAAGTGGAAGGGGATGAGTCCTCTTGATATGCAGCTGGCAAGTTGATGTTCTTAAGGATGTGTTTCAACTCATCAATTTGCTTAACATGACAAAGATGCTCCTTATGATCAATCTTTTTGCAATATGCACATGTTGGTTGCTCCCTCTTGCTTGAATAGTTGTACTTCTTTGAAGAAGATGAAGTTGAGCTTTGTTGTGGAGGAGTGGATTGTTTGTTCTCTCCTTGTGGCTTTGGTGAAGATTACTTTTCGTCCTTCCCTTTGCCTTGCTTATTGTTTCCATGATTCACCACCAATGCTTTTGAAGTTGAAGACTTGAGAATGCCCATTTTCATCAACTTATTTTGCTCAAGAATCAAAGGATCTGTGAGAGCCTCAAAAGATGGTGATGTTAAGTTGCTTATTGTTAATCTTTGAGTCTGAAAACTTGAAACAAAGGTTGCATACTCAACTGGAAGTTTGTCCAACAAGTTGAAGACCAATTGATCATCCTCTTTTTCAATACTTGTAGAAACCCCTTGTTTCCCCTATTTCTGTCTCTGACTGTTTTTCTGATGTTTCTCTGAAGTTTTGGTTTTTTTGACGTTTCTAGGGTTTTAAGCAATAAATGAAGATTGCGATTTTTGCAAGAAATACAGAATAAATGCCATAAAATAATATGTCTCTGAGAACTACAGAATCTATAGCAAATACCGAAGCTTGTTCATTAAAGAATCTTCTGAAGACGATTACAATATAACCCAGTTACATGCAAATGAATAAAGCAATGATTTTTAATGAAAACCTGAAGATAGCAGCTTGCTGGTAATTAGCTGAAATGGTATGGCTGCATGATATTTGTCCTTCTCCTCCTGTCTGGTGATCACAGAAGACTCCAGCTACTCCTGCATCCAAGTTGATGAAGATAGCTTGCCTGGGAGATAGGCGCTTTGAACAGAAATAAGAACTCGCCTCCTAGCTGTTGGTACGGCCTGGTACACAGCAGTACGGCCTGATAATGATCAGCAATTAATGAAGGGAGGTACGACACTCAAAGAAGTCTCCAGAATAACAATAAGGATAGGCGCCTTGACTTGCTATATGCTCCCAGATGAAAACTAGGCTGAAACAATACTTCCTCTGGAGAATACACTTTTTCCAATGATCGTACGGCTGTACTGTACAGATTTGTACGGCTGAGACAGCAACAGCAATTAATAAAGGTACAGCCTCCTTTTGGAATCTCTGAATGTGGAGAATATGTGCGCCTATGTTGTTAGATGTCTTCTGAAAGAAAGAAACTCTCTGAAACCCTGAAGATAATTAATTCTCTGAAGCTCAATGATTTCCTCTGAATGAAGAAACCTCTGCTGGCAATAAATCGGATGATATTTCACACCCTCTGAATCGCTCTCACTGGAGATAGCTCATTCTCCAATGCGTTCGAGACTGAAACCCTATAGCTTCCGTTCTCTGTCGAAGACTGATCAATTTTCAATTCACAAATGTCATAATGGCTCAAATCCCAATGCAAAGCCTATATTCTTCTCAAAAGTGCGATTTCCTTAAAGATAGGGAATTTTAAAATATTTGACTTTTACTTCTTTTACTATTTCAATAGTCTCAGCCAAATATTAAATTATAAATTTAATATGCAAAATGGCCCCTTCCCTGATGTTGGGCCCCCCCTTTATGAAAATCACTTAAGTCGTAATATTAAATATTACAACTTTATATTATAATCCCAATTAATTAATATTTAATTAATTCAATTTAAATATTAATATCTCGCTCATTATTAACCCGATGCTCGAGCCGTCTGATGCTGTCGACAAAGGAAGTGACTCTAAGCGTAATAAGTCCATACTTGCTAATAGCAGGGGTCCCACGCCGACTGCCGACAACTGCTAAAAATAGCAACTCTGCAAGAAAGCGTCCGAATGAGCCCGAGCGAAAGCCAATTGATCAAAACTGCCAATCTGAAGCTGAGCCAAACTCCGAAATGACCCTCTATCCAACCTATCACCCTACGAGGGTCGCATAATAGGCTAACTCTTACGAACTCGATGCTCGCCAAAAATGGGGACATGACATTCCGCCCTCCCGAAATTGCTTGACCCCAAGCAATCTCCGCTGCAAAGAAACTCCAATCTTCGGAAGGCCCAAAAGAAAAACGTGAAATGTCCCACACATCTTGAACTGTCTCCTGTAGCATCAACAAAAACTCAAGCTGCGCAAGCTATCCCTGGATCCCAACCCAGAGTGAAAGTCTGTCGTGACTGTCATCATCAGACTGCCACTGCGCTCTACTTGCCTCCAACTTCACCATGCTGAGAATAGTGAAGTAACCCAATGGGACCCATCAAATACTCGGTGCCAAAGCTGTCGCCACCGGGACCCCAATACAATATGAATTCACATCCACCTGTCATACAGAGATAAAAACTTCTAGAAGCATCTGCTACACCGAATCTCTCCCTGTACTCTGCTAAACCCTCATGGATGTGATAACTGACCAAGCCATCATGCCAACTAACACCATAGTCGCCCTGTAACCATGTACCCGTATGAAAAATCTGCGACATAGAAGTATCAAGCCCTGTCAAATACATATCGGCACGATGGATAACTGACTGTTGTCCCTGCAAGTAATACCCCACAAACAACGGAGTCAAGTACTTGCAGCCGCTAATCCCATCTTTCGAAGATGGTAACTCTGCACACAGTAATGAATTACTCCCCTCGACTGCACCAAGAGAATCATCCTGTGCACAAGAATGGTGCATCGAATACGAATCATGTACAGGTGGATCAAAGAAAAAACTATAAGCACTCCTCACCGTGTACACCTCATTAAACTCCTCTGTGAATCTTGTTTGGAATCGCGATGCACTGGAACAATCCCAAACACTACGATCATCACCCAACCCAGAACTAACATCAAGAGTACGATCAACATCCAACTCGAAGAGTGGGTTATCATAGATCAAACCACCATCAAATTCAAATAATGGATTATTCACAAACTGCACAATCACTCCATACTGATCTGAATCATCCATCTCTGAATCGCTGGAATAATAAATTGAATTGTACTCCTGACTTGGCTCAACCAGCTGCCGATCATAGTCAACTGCATTGGATGAAATGATGGATTTGCTTCCAGGAGAGGGAAACAAATCAACATAAGTACCAATCTCCCAACTGGATGAGACTCTGAATATCTTCTGTGAAGATGGATAAGTGTCGAGGGTTGTCACACAACTCTCTATTGAATCAACAACCATGTCACAGGAACTATCAATGATCTGCCCTGCATCACCCATCATGGGACTAATTTCAAGAGACCCTGGTGCAACGCGTGGCTCACTGCAACTCTCATATAGTGCACTCATCCTATCTGTATCAACTGCTCCTGTGACCGTGATGGATCTAACCACATCCTCAACATATCCCTCACTGCTATGAACCATGGGCGTATACTCCTCACCAACCGCTGCCATGGAAATCTGAACTATATCCAAAGATGGTGAAGATTGTGCTAAACTCAACGCCACGGTAAGCTTCTCAATCTGTAACTGTGACTCTCGAAGAGCCAACTGGGTGCTCAGCAATGAGTCCATAGTCACCTCAAGCGCATGAATGAGCTCATCAATCTGTTCTTCCTTTCCCTTCAATGCATCATAACAAATGCAATCCCACTCGAGAAGGAAATCCCTGTCCGCAAGTAGTTTTAGGTAGTTTTGTTTCATCGTTCCAATTGCTTCTCGGAGTGCATGTATTACTGCAAGGGAAAAACCACTATCGCTGTGCCCATCTGTCAAAGGAGGACTCCAACCATAGGTAATCAACATCTGACGTGCAACGTCAAAATGCTCAAGGGCGGTGGCAATCATATTGTCATTCACTTGTAGTTGCCCAACCAAATGATGAGGATTCTGTAGCTTACGACCCCCATACGAGATTTCCGGTTCGCAATAAGCACTATGATATGACGCTGATTCGTCATCACTCACCTCATGATAAGCAGCATCATGTGTGCTTTCATCCATGCACACCTCAACATCTAAGGTACTGCTGCGTTGTACCTCAAAGGATGGCTCAACTGGTACGGTAGAAGTTGTTGGTATGATAGTATCTTCACACGCTTCTACTCCAAAAGTAACTGTATGCCCATCCAAAGCATGATCCTGGGATCCCATATCAACATATGAATCCTCTAGCTTGTTTTCGAAGGTCTGATCCGAAAAATCAGATCCACCATGACATAAACTCTCAACACCAAATGCATCACTCGTACCCAACTCTTGAGTCTCTTCATGCGACAACTCAATAGGATTACTTTGCATGTGTGAAACCGCTGCTGTCTCATGCTCACACAAAGTTTCAACATCGCTGTCATAAAAATCAGAAGTAGCCTCCATAGAAGATACTTCTTGAGTCACCTCGTGCCAGGACGATATAGGTAAATCATTACCCAAAGTTGTGCTAGTGTTTATTTGAATTAAATCAGCACTTCTATCAAACTCATCACATAAATTTCTGCATTCTTCATAAGGATTTGAAGATACCAAATCATTATGACGAAGAGTTGTATCATCCTTAGGTGTAGATTCTCGATCCCTTTCAGGTGTAAACAACTCGTGAGCTATAGTGAGATATTTCTTCCTTGCCAACTCTATCTTATGGCAAAGACTCGGGTGCACATCCACGTAACTCATGAAAGGAAGTTCCTTTTTAATTTTCTGAGGTAGACTGCTATACTCCTGGAACATGCTAATCACTTCTCTTTCTGTGTTTTGTGGTGTTCTGTCAATGGTAATCCTTTCGCTGATCTCAGGTGATACTAACTGCCACTCGTCATTCGCTGTCCTAAATGTACCAGCAAACAAACCCTCATGCTTCTCACCTGCTATAGCCTCATCGGGCTCTTGTCTGATGAAAGTGGGCCTAGTAGGCCTATCTGCTGTCCGTGACACTGTCCTAGGAGCTCTCCGCGAACCTGCAACACTCCTGACATCGTCACGATGTGGTGATGGTCTCCTCGGAGTACCCAGTCTCTGAAGTGCAACTGCCAACTGCTGTAATACAACATTTGACCGCCGTTGACCTGCACGAAGATCTCGGAGTGCATGCAAAACCTCTGCATCATCCTGATCTCGGTTACTATGAAGAATCTCTGTTCTAGGATTATCTGTTCTGTCAGCCATGTTTTCCGGTTGTCTGCTCAAACTCTGGTGCCTGTCAATCAGAGCACGTCTGCATGTATAATACCTGGTAAGACCCAAACTATTCTGGCTGCAAAAAACGGCTAAACCCTCAGGATGGCAGTATTTAGCTCTGATACCACTGTAGAAACCCCTTGTTTCCCCTATTTCTGTCTCTGACTGTTTTTCTGATGTTTCTCTGAAGTTTTGGTTTTTTTGACGTTTCTAGGGTTTTAAGCAATAAATGAAGATTGCGATTTTTGCAAGAAATACAAAATAAATGCCATAAAATAATATGTCTCTGAGAACTACAGAATCTATAGCAAATACCGAAGCTTGTTCATTAAAGAATCTTCTGAAGACGATTACAATATAACCCAGTTACATGCAAATGAATAAAGCAATGATTTTTAATGAAAACCTGAAGATAGCAGCTTGCTGGTAATTAGCTGAAATGGTACGGCTGCATGATATTTGTCCTTCTCCTCCTGTCTGATGATCACAGAAGACTCCAGCTACTCCTACGTCCAAGTTGATGAAAACTAATAGGCGCTTTGAACAGAAATAAGAACTCGCCTCCTAGCTGTTGGTACGGCCTGGTACACAGCAGTACGGCCTGATAATGATCAGCAATTAATGAAGGGAGGTACGGCACTCAAAGAAGTCTCCAGAATAACAATAAGGATAGGCGCCTTGACTTGCTATATGCTCCCAGATGAAAACTAGGCTGAAACAATACTTCCTCTGGAGAATACACCTTTTTCAATGATGGTACGGCTGTACTGTACAGATTTGTACGGCTGAGACAGCAACAGCAATTAATAAAGGTACGGCCTCCTTCTGGAATCTCTGAATGTGGAGAATATGTGCGCCTATGTTGTTAGATGTCTTCTGAAAGAAAGAAACTTTCTAAAACCCTGAAGATAATTAATTCTCTGAAGCTCAATGATTTCCTCTGAATGAAGAAACCTCTGCTGGCAATAAATCGGATGATATTTCACACCCTCTGAATCGCTCTCACTGGAGATGGCTCGTTCTCCAATGCGTTCGAGACTGAAACCCTATAGCTTCTGTTCTCTGTCGAAGACTGATCAATTTTCAATTCACAAATGTCATAATGGCTCAAATCCCAATGCAAAGCCTATATTCTTCTCAAAAGTGCGATTTCCTTAAAGATAGGGAATTTTAAAATATTTGACTTTTACTTCTTTTATTATTTCAATAGTCTCAGCCAAATATTAAATTATAAATTTAATATGCAAAATGGCCCCTTCCCTGATGTTGGGCGCCCCCTTTATGAAAATCACTTAAGTCGTAATATTAAATATTACAACTTTATATTATAATCCCAATTAATTAATATTTAATTAATTCAATTTAAATATTAATATCTCGCTCATTATTAACCCGATGCTCGAGCCGTCTGATGCTGTCGACAAAGGAAGTGACTCTGAAAGTAATAAGTCCATACTGCTAAAAATAGCAGGGGTCCCACGCCGACTGCCGACAACTGCTAAAAATAGCAACTACTACAAGAAACGTCCGAATGATCCCGAACGAAAGCCAATTGATCAAAACTGCCAATCTGAAGCTGAGCCAAACTCCGAAATGACCCTCTATCCAACCTATCAGCCTACGAGGGTCGCATAATAGGCTAACTCTTACGAACTCTTATGCTCGCCAAAAATGGGGACATGACAATACCACAATCTTTTAGTTGTACTCTTAGCTCATTTTCCTTAGTGACATAATCCTGAATTGTATCAAAATCCTTGGGATCAAGGCTTAGGAGATCATGTTCAAGCTTATATCCCTTAACCTTATCAACCTTTCCATACAAAGCAGCAAGTTTATCCCAAGCTTCCTTGGCTGTAGTACATTTATCAACATGGAAAATGAGATCACCTGAAATGAACTTTCTTAGTGTACCCAATGCCATAGAAGTTTTACTGAGCCAATCCATATATGCAATTGGATTTTCCTTAGGATCTAAAGGTGCAGTTATGGTTCCATCAATGTAGTAAATTAAACCTTTTTCCATTAGTTTACTCCATGCACGTACTTTCCAGTAGCATAATTATGTGCAGTTAAGAGTGGAACTTTAGATGAACCCATTATAGAATGAAAGAGCACAAGAGAGAAAATATGAACAATCACACAAGAGAAACCCCCCCCAAATTCACTCAATCAAAGTACCCCCCCACAAAAAGATGATTTTGGCACTTTATAATGTAGTGCGTGTACAATAGGCCACTTGCAACTTGGCTAAGTGGGCTTATGATTTCTGATTTAAAACTTGCCAAAAATAGGCTGAGAACAGACTAGAACAAATAAGCAAAGACCTAAATTCAGATCTATGCAATACAAGTGCCAAATAGGCCAAAAATGACCATATGTTGAAAGTACAAAATCTACTAAAGATCGCTTCAAACTGATTGCAGATTCAAGAAGTAGATGAAAAATCATGCACTTACAAAAAGAACAGCACCTAAAAAGGAGTTTGTATGAGCCTGAACAAAGCCTCGGAAGTTGCAAAAATGGTGACTGGACAAGTACAATGTTGAGAAACTGAAAATTCTGAAAAATCTGTCCACCAAAATTAGAAACCAAACACACCACTGCGAAGTACATGAAAAATTAGTCCAAATCAAAACAAATTGCTCGATAAAAGGCCTCAAAATGAGCAAGTTATGAGCCTCTGAACTTGGACTGCAAATTCAAAAACTCCATTGGAGGGTGGCAAATTTTTTTTAGAAAATGCTGACGCTATGCTGACGTCATCATTTCACGTGATTAAAATTGACGATTTTCTAACCGTCACAAGTAGCACTAGGTTAAAATTGGCAGCTTTGTGGCCATCATCACCCGACACGAAATTGATGGAATATGTTGTATGTGGTCGGAATATTATATTTTTTCCGAAACAGAATCTGTGCTGGATTTTGATGGAATGTTTAACCGCCGATTTGAAATTTCCGCCGGATGAATTTTTTGAAGCCAGAAAACTTCAGAATTTCCACCGAATTTTCTTGAAATCGCCGATCGCCAGTTGTGGGCCGCGTGGGAAGGGCGGCCCAGTGGCCTCCTGCCACGTGGTCCCGTGTGGAGCCCGCGTACTACGCGGTACTCTGTGTACTGCACAGTACCTGCGCTCAAAAACTTTTTTTTTTTTTTTACAATTTTTTTTGTTTTACAATAAAATAAAAGCTGAAATACATTTTGATTTTTTTTTTTTTTTGAAAAATAAATTCGCAAAAAAATAAATGAAATTTTTAAAAATAAAATAAAATAAAATCGTACCTGACGTAATAATGGTTGGGTCGTACGGCTCGGCCAGCAAAAAATATTTGCCTCGACGGACAACTTGCTTCAATTTGGACGAATTGGCAGTCGATCTTAGGTTGTTTAGCCCTTCTGAGCACGATGGCGATGTCCTTTTCGGCTGAAAATGCTCCGAAGAGGTAGCTAGCTCCTGGATTTGGCAACCACCTCCAATCTTCAGCCCTTTGCAGATTTGGCCTCCAATGTCCAACTAAGACAAAACAAAAGGCAAATCTGACTATCTCGGACACTCTGGATGCAATAGCGAGCTCAGATCTGATGAAACAAGCTCCCAAAATGCACCTACAATACAAGGCCAAAAATGGAACCCTCCAAGAATCTCTCCAAATGACTAACTAAAGGCACTTAAAAGCTCTGATACCATGTAAGAATTGGCTATGAAGGTAGCCACCCAAGATCTAGAGGCCTAATAGAAAGCACAAGCATAAGAGAGATAGAAACAAGATGACAAGAATAAACTGTATTTTGCCAATAATGCAAATAGAATGGAATGATACAATACTATGCAAAAGTATATAGGAGACCCCTTGATTATATAGCCAAGGTGAGAACATAGGAGTACATAAGATTATGACAAGTGTCGTAATCTTATGACATGAGACAACTATGAAAAGCTATCACTCCACCTAAAGTGGAAAGGGATAATGTGATAATCACCACAAAAGGTGGAGAGATAATCACATGATGTGTCCACAAAAGGTGGAAGTGATGAGGTAATAACATGTCAAGTCCACCAAAAGTGGAAAATCTCCAACAACCTCCTATGTGATCCCTAAGTAAACTTAACTAAGGTGTAATCATAACCTAGGACAAGGTACAAGACATTTAATTACACCAACAAAGTTTTCCCTAAAATACAACTATAGACTAAAAAAATGACTATATTTCTAAAAATATGCCCTAAAAATGCCTATAAAATAAAAAGCATGCCCTCAAATGTGACTATAGACTAAAAATCATGACTATATTGTAAATAACTTCATCTTTTTGCCCTAAGTATTTTTTTCAGTTGTTTAGTTTTGCCAAATTTTTGTAGACTTTGTATATTTGGTGTTTTCCGACATAGCATAAGTTTTTTAAAGACCCTACCTATTTTTTGCAATTTTTTCTCTAGGCTCATGGAGTGGTGGAAAAGGAAAAAAAATTAAACAATTAAATTAAGTTGTTGAAAAGTAACTTTAAATTAAAAGATGACTTCTACTTAATTATTTAAAAAGGTCGATATAAATGATTGATTAAAGTGTTGCTAGACACAAGGTCCTAAAAGTGAGTGATAAAAATGACTCTAATAATTTTGTAACTTTGAGGGAATAATAAATTATTTCCTCAAAAAAGTTATAAAAGGGAGAAATGTTTTTGAAAAAGGTCTTCCTGCTCCTTCAAACAATTTCATTTTTTTAAGAATGTATGTGATTTTTTTCTTCACCCAAGGACAAACTCTAGAATGTGGGTTTCGAGAAAAGAAAAGAAAACTACTAGTCTTTTAGTGCAATTCCACATAGGGATTGCTATTGTGCTATAGCTAATTGAGATTTCCAATTTTTTAGTTTTGGTGTGAAGATTTCAAAGTTTCTTTTGTAGTGAGGTGATATATTTTATTGTTGATTTATCCTATATATCTTGGTGAGTCTCCGATGATTGGAAATTTTTAATCTATACTGCACCCCTACTACACACCACTGTACAACCTCATACATGACTCTAATCCAAAAAGAAGGGTTGATTCTTAGAGTTTGACTTAAAGTGAGTTCTCCAGACACTAACTTTGGGAAAAACAAAGAATTATTTATATTGGTTGGTGTGTTGGATGAAAGTAGATTCTTGCAATATGGTGACACTAAACATTTTTTTCATGATTAGAATGCTCCTGACATGCCTGTAGTACTATTTGGGTTTTCTAATTGATTAGATGTAGCATCCTCAACGTCCAATTTGCAATTAGATGGGATCCCTTGGTTGCTTGGTCCTAAGAATTATTCATATACTAGCATATGTTGGTTAAGCACTCGAAAAACTCCTATTTTGTCTTTAAAAGCATTGCATTTTTCCTTTCACGAAATCATCAAAATGGTGTGCACCATGGAGATCTATGTTGTTTTGAAGGTCTTTATTTAGACTTAGTAGTGGGGACTCCACTAAAGGTGTTGCACCTAGACCCCTGCAATGGACGTTGCCCCTTGACCCCATTGCGGGCATTTCCCTCAAACTCCCACCAAAATCATTTGATTTATTGAGTACTCTCTAAGTCTGATTTTGCGAACTATGTTTCCAAGTTTGCCTACAAGTTCTTCATCTATAGTGTCGACATCGATGTGAAAAATCCAATGTTCCACGGGGACATGTCCCCCCAAAATCCACATGTTTCGGAGACGAGGACGTTTTAGAGATGCGGGGACAGGTGCGAGACATCCCCCCATCGTACTGCCACCTCCGTTAGGATGCCAAAAACTTCAAGGAGACGTCAAGGACGTCTAGACGTCTCGAGGACTTCTAGCTGTCCCTTGAGCGTCTCAGGGATGCCCAGCTGTCTCCCACACTGGGACATGCAAAAGTGTTTTATTTTAAAATTTCATTGAAATTTTTTGGATTGTGAGCCTTTGCCCAAACCCTACAGGCTTGGGGGACCCCTCTAGAATCCCATAAGCAAGACAAAACACTAGATCATTCTTCACTTTTTTGCTCACATATGCCATTTGATGTTTTGCAACAGCTAGGTGAAGAGGAGAGAGACCAGTGAGAAGAGTGAGTGAAAGAGTGATATTGAGGTGCTGCAAGTGCAAGAAAGGTGAAAAGGAGAAAGAAGAGGAGGAGAATTCTACACCATCTTAGAAGGATTTTTCAAACACAAGGGATGCTTTTCTTGCATGAGAATAGCTCCAATCCCTTCTCCAAACGCATCACATTGCAATTCAAAAATTTTGGAGAAATCTAGTAAGGCCAACATAAGACACGAGCTCATGATCTGCTTGAACTTGTCGAAAACCCCTTGAGCATTTTAAGACCATGCAAATGCCCCCTTTTTGGTGAGGTCGATCAATGGAGCAGCCATGTGAGAATAACCTTTGACAAACCTTCGATAGAATCCACAAAGTCCTAAGAACCGCTTCAGATGAGACACGTTCTTAGGTGGAGGCCAATCCATGATTGCCTTAATTTTGTCTAGAAGCTGATTATGTGGCCAAGGTAGAATAGTTTTGCAAGCCCAAATTCACACTTTGACTCCTTGGCATAGAGGCATTCTAACTCAAGAATACTAAGTACCTCATCCAAGTGCGTAAGATGCTCCTCCCAAGACTTGTTGTAAATGAGAATATCATCGAAGAAGATCAAAAAAACTTCCTCAACTGCTTCTGGAAAATTTTGTTCATACAAGATTGGAAGGTTGCAGGAGCATTAGTCAAGCCAAATGGCATGACTAAGAATTCATAATGCCCAAAATGACATCAAAAAGCAGTTTTCTCAATGTTTGACTCCCTCATTCTAATTTGATGGTACCCGGACCTGACATCAATCTTTGAAAAATACATTGCACCATGGAGCTGTAATGTCCCTTTCTCGAGCATGATCTTTTCAGTTGACCGTTGGCCTATTCCGGAGATCTGTAGGCTACTCGGAAGGTGAAATTAGGGTTTCCTGTTTTGACGGTTGTTGTTGCTCGAGTCTTGACGTTTGGATTGCGGATTCTTTCTGGGTTTTCAGAGAGCTTCGCAGTGGTGTGTCTGGCTTTGTTTTCCGAGCACTTTTTGGAATTTACTATTTTTAGTAAATTCTATTTTTGGCAGTTGGCAGGTTGGTTCCAGTTCAGTTGGCTTCCCTCAGTTGTCAGTTCAGTTGGAATTGCTCATTTTGGCCTTAGGATGCGTTTGGAGAGATAAGTCAAGTTGATTTTTAAAATGTCATATTTTAATGTTATAATACCCCCCCTTGGCCTAGTCTCTTAACTTAAAGTTGTTTTAAAAAGTGGTTTTCAAGGAGGGGCGCTTCATGAAGGAGATTTATATTTTATTAAAGTCAAAAAGGAAGCTTGATTTTTGGACGCCTAACTATTGAAATGGTGAATTTAAAATTAAAAGTCAAAAGTGAATGTTTGAATAGGGGCGCCATCTCTTGGAGGGAAAAAGAGTTATTTCAAATTTGAAAATTAGGGTTTCTAGAAGCTTCTAGAGGGCCTTCTCAAATTTATAAAAGGAAGACTTGGGTCCTCATTTGATCATCTTATATCTGAAGTATTGTTATGCTGCTGGAATGGTGCTGGGACTGCTTCGAGGAATGAAAGCCTCCTAGCCTTGGCTCGACTTCATGCTTGAGAGATAGCATCTAGTGGAGAGGTTTGCTGGTTGTTGAGTGAATTTTGTAGTGAGGATTGCTTGTAGCACTTGGGTTTTGCATATGTAGTTCTGTTTCTTGCATTTTAGTAATTTTCTGGAGTTGCTGATTATCTTGGTTGTAAGTGAGTTTCAATTGCAGATTTGAAAAATAAAAATTATCTCCTTATGGGTATTGTCTCATTGCATTTATCTGGCAAGGGCGAACTGTTTTGGCAAGTTTCAGATTTTATGATGAAGAACTGAATTTTATAGGAAGAAATTGCCCCTCCTTAAGGGCTGTACCATTTTGTCCTTGCTTGGGATTCGTGCAAAAAAAGATACAGCAGTTTTAGGTCAGTTTTTTGGTTCTTACTTGGGCGCCTTTGTCTTAGGGAGCTAATGCATTTCGTTTGGGGTCGTTTGATTGAGAATTGAGGGAGTTGTGATCATTTCAATTGGATTCTGTGTTGCTGGTTATTAGTTTCAGACCTTGGTTCAGTCATATCAGTTTGCATTTAGGCTGTCATTTGGGTTGAGTTGGTGTTAGGGAGTCATGATAAGCATTGTGGAAGACACATTTACTATTGCAACAATTTGAAGAGCTCTAATCCTTGATCTTGCAGGCATTCTACATCTCATTGTAAGCTGGACAATAGTACTATCAGCATCTTTCTTATTCTTGCTATTTATACGTTGTAATTCCCACTAAATAAGTGGAAGAGGTTGGCTTGCCGCCTATTTACTTTGAGTTGCATTGAAGTTTTAATATTTCCGCCATATGGTCGCCTCATTCCATTCTGGATTGGGTAGTGCATACTTGGTGTTGAGTTACTTTCAGCAGAATTAGTGATAGGGATCCTCTAACCATATGCACGCCGTCATCTAGCGCATTCTTGGTTAGGGTTATTTCAGTTCGTGCATTGCATTGACATCCTCTGACCACATGCTAACACCTTGCCCATCTCCTGGTGTACATCCTTGGTTAGAGTTGAATTCTGCATTGTTTAGTTATTTGCTAACCCTAACAGGTGCACCTTGTTTGTAATCACTTTTTAGAAAAAAAAAAAAAAAAATTGGCTCAGAATATTTCAGTGGTATCAAAGCCACATATCCTATCATCCTATGAAACAGACCGTCTATGAGTGACAGAGAAAAGAGATACATAGCAAGGGAAGACAAGAAGGCTGCAAATAAGTTTCAGCTCTATCAGGCTCTAGAAGGTCAAACAACATCAGAGGTTTTGAGGGCTCATTGGGAGTCTTCTCAGGAAACAGAAATGGGGGATAATGAGAGGACCTCAGGTGGTAGCAGAGAGGATAGTGGGAAAAGAAGAGAAAGATCGATAAGTCCGGGAAAGAGGTTCGAGAGGAAAATCGATGCCTTAATGGATATGGTATCTTTCATGATGGGGAAAATGGGTCATAACCCAATTCCACAGAATACTCCAGGACATAGGGGAGAACACAGTGCCACCAACTAGCATAATGGACATGCTGCTCAGCCTACTTCAAACAACACATACATTTCTTCCAGGCCATTCAAACCCACCTTCTTGGCACCAGTAAACCCTCAACCTGAGCCAGAAGAAAATACATCATTTGTGGAACAGTTGAGACTCGGTCGTGCTAAGTATGATTCTCTCCCTGATGAAATTAAGATAGATATGTCTTACAATGATTTCATGGATCATAAAAGGAAGAATAAATGAAATATTCCGAGCCAAATTTTTCGTTTTTCAATTTACAAATTACAAAGCAGTGCACCCGTTAAGGTTAGAGGAGAAAACCAAAACGTGCAAGAAAGCAACTCTAACCAGAATGGCGCCGATGATGGCGAGCATTGGTCAAAGGATCCAAAACAAACTGCTTATGTTGTAACTCTAACCAGTATGGCACCGATGATGGCGAGCATTGGTCAGAGGGTCTTCTATTCTAAATGCAGAAAAGAACTCAACGTCAAGTATGTGCTACCCAATCCAATGCGGAGTGAGGGGCGACCATATGACGGAGTGATTACAATAACATTGCTAGAAAGAGAAATGCTGAAAGATAAAACTACTCGACACCCAGAATGTGCTTTCTACCCAAACTGGGATAGTAGCTACCATAGGGCGGAGCTGTCACTATTACAATAACTCAGAATGAAAATGAGAACACAACCAGATTTGAGCAACAATGAAATAACTGCCAGTACTACTGTCAGTTTTACAAATGAGGAGCTTTTGCCTGTCAATATCTTATGATATTAAGGGATCAACATTACATCATATGAAATCACCTTTACTTTTAAATAGTAATACCAGAACCAAACACTTTCAAAGTTCAAGATACAGATTTCTGATCTCTGTTACAAATCTGCTCATTAAATGCATAAAACAGCAGTCAAAGAAACTACTTAAATGCTCATATCTTCCACGTATGACCTCCGATTGACTAGAGATCAAATGCACTAAGCCTTAACCAAATAGACGCCTAAGATGAGACACTGAAAACATATCTAAAACCCACACATGAATTATGCACGAATCCCAATGTCATTAAATGGTACGGCCCAGCTGAAGAATTCGACTTGGCATTAAAAAATCAATACACAACATTAAAACCTATAAATTGGAGAAAATGAACGCTCCTTACAAACTTAAAGATTGATGCAATACCCAGAACTAGCATTTTTGTATTTTTTGAGATATGAGTAAAAACATGGATCTGCTGTATCAAATCAGCAACTCCAGAAAAGTTATGAAATGCAAAAATCTGAACTTCAAGCAATAACTCTACAACAATGCAAAACTTACTATAAAATCACTCAAATAATCGAACCTCTCCACTAGGTGCTGTCTCTCAAGCACGAAGTCGAGCCCAGACTAGGAGGCATTCATTCCTCGAAGCAATTCCGCAACCATTTCGGCAGCATAACATTAGCATAGACCAAAGATGTGAAGTGATGCTCAAGGCCTCCTTTTTATAACTTCCTGTTGACTTCTCGAAACCCTAAAAATCCACTTTAATGCCAAACCCTAATCCTCTCTCCAAAATGGCGTCCTTTTCCTTTCAAGCTTAATATTGATATTTTAATTAAATTCACCTTGATAAATGCGCCCTCATTTAGCTTGCTTTGACTTTGGAAAATTCAATATAAATTTAATATATCCTCAATGATGGCGCCACCCTTCAAGACCACCTTTTTAAAATAACATTAAGTTATTTGACTAGGCCAAGGTGATAAAATAACATTTAAAATATAATGTTATTTTTAAGTGAAATAAGCTCATCCCCCAAAACTGCATTCTGAAGCCCGAACTGAAAACACCACTGGAGTCAATTGAAGAGGAAAGTCAACTGCCTAAGACCAACCTGTTTACTGCCAAAAATAGAATTTACTAAAAATAGTAAATTCCTGGGAATGCTCAGAAAGCCGAGATGAACATACCACTGCGAAGCTCTCTGAAAACCCAGAAAGAATCCGCCATTGAATCCACTAACTCTGAGCAAGGACATCCTTAAAATTAGGAAACCCTAATTTTACCTTCCGACTAGCCTTCGGGTTTCCAGAAAAAGGCCAACGGTCACTGGAAAGGTCAGGTTCGAGAAGGGGACATTACAATAAAGGACAAGGAAGGCATCATGAACAAAGGAGGTCAACAGTACAAGGGGATTTGCATCAAGCTATCAACAAGGTTATGCTTCCACACTTTGATGGGAGTGACAACAGTTCAGCAAGAGCTTGGATACAGAAGTTAGACAACTACCTAGCTCTTAAACCCATGGCAGAATAAGAGGCGATTAAGTTCGCTACGCTACACCTAGATGGGGTGGCGCACGAGTGGTGGTACCGTGGCCTAGTCACTTTAGGTCATGGGTCTATCACTACCTATGATGAGTTCACCAATAGGCTCATAGAGAGGTTTGAGAAAAAAGATCCTAAAGTGCATTTCAGAGAATTGGCACAGCTTAGGTAATATGGCACAGTGGATGCCTACATAGCTGAGTTCCAGAGACTTTCAGTCATGGTCACAGGAATCACTGAGAGGCGTTTGGTGATCCTATTCAGTGAAGGATTGATGGAGCCACTTGTAAAGTGCCTTGCCAAATCTGAACACTAATTTTCTGCCCTTGAAATTTTGACAAACACTTTGCTTGCAACTTCCAACTTGCTGATAATAAGTTTCAGATTGTATTTGAAATGCTTTTGATGAATACAAATGCAATACAATTGATTCCCAAATGTTTCCAAGCATCTAGCAATGTCCTAAGATGATGTGCAATGTGTTTTTGTACCTTTCAAATGCATAAACATGAAAATCTAATATAAAAAGTAAACCTACAGCCAAGGAACATTTCTACAAACATTTGGCATGCAAACTAGTTTAATACAATGCAACTATATATGAGAGACATTTTGACAAATAGTTGGCAAGTAAACTCCTTAACACTCCAACTTGGTATTGAGAAGATATGAAAGGAATTACAAGTTGTTCAAGAGTTGCAATCAGACCTTATATAATGGACTTTAACTCACTAATACTATATGCTAATGACTGAAACTCAATGCTTAATTGCTATGACTGAATTTACATTGCATAAGCAAATTTATTGCTTTCTAGATAACTGAAATTACATTTATAATATGTTGGTTACATTTGATATGAATTCTATATGACAGATGACTGTAAATGCAATGCAACAAAATGTGGAACCTGGAAATTCTGTAGCAACTACCATAAAATGATTCAATTCCCTTTATTGAAGATGTCAATGCCTTCAAGAATGCTGCACCAATACTCTTTGACCCCACACGACCCTTGGAGAATTTTATTGGAATTTTTACAGCCTTTCTAAACCAAAATCGCCCCTTCATAAGAGGGTCGCCCCTGCTTGCCTGGCAATATTTTAGAAAAATAAATACAGCCTCTAAACTCCTCAAATTTGTTATGAAAATGATTGCCAACACCAAAGGAAGCAATCCCTCAAGTGCCCACAAAATTATATCTCCTTATTGAAGAGCAATGAATGAAAATGTGATTTCTCTCATGGCTGATCTGCAGACTGAAACAAAATTATAGACCTCAAAATATCTCATAAATCTCTCCAAAAATAACCTCCAATGATTGCAATTAGTCCAATGAGAAAGACTGAAGTATCTTCCTCCACTATCCAACTAGGGTTGGTGTTGCACAACCGAAATTGGCACTTAACCAGCTAGGTTTGGTCTTTCACAAACGAAGACTGGAAATCAATAAGCTAAGCATTTAGCTTCAGCAGTGTAGTAGAAAGGTTTATTCAACTCAAGATGTCCAAATGCATAGCCCAAGCCTCTTTTTATACTTTTTCAACCTCATCACCAAGAGACTTTTACAAGATTCCAGAAATATTCCTTTAAGTGACTTTATTATTTTATTATTTTATTACTAAGTCACTTAAGTCACTTTTTACTATTAAATTAATTAAATAATAAGTCATCCCTTTTGATATTTTATTTTATGGGAATAACTTAATAAATAATTAATTTAATAACATCTCTTGATTTAATTAAATCATCAATTAAGCTATCCTCATAAATTATCAATAATTTCGACAACTTAATTAAATAATTTAATTAAATCACCATACCTCCAATTCGGGGACATGACAGTCCTCCCTTCCCAAAATTGCTTGTCCTCAAGCAATTCACAACTGTCAATTCATCTCAACTGTCACAACATTTGATGCCCGAATTGGAGAATCAACTATGCCTGTCCACTAGCCACCTGGATCCCAAGTGAAGATCTGTGTAATGTCCTTTTCACCACTGTTGGCGTTTAAATTCGCACCTCTGGAATGCGGATTTGAAAACGGACAGCTATGCACAGATAAACTGCTCTTCAAATTAGGAGGGGAAGCTCCCTCTTGCTGATGGTATTCAAGAAAGTAAACTAAAACTAAGTTGCCTATCTTTTTGATCAGCTTAGAGCACAAGGTTTATAAAACACAAACGCCGCAGCTGAGATTTTCTGATTTAAGAACTTCAACTACGACTAACCTAGACTAAAGACGTTCCTAACCTCTCAAGTAATAGCAGAGCAAGAGAAGTTAGAAATTAACAAGGTAGATTTTCTGACAAAATACTTCGATAAACTCTTTCTCAACAAACATCTACACACTTCAATGCAAGCTGAAATCGAGATCATAGAAGCATAACACAAATAACAGAAATCTGAGATTTTGGATCAAGGCAAAGGAGGCTCATGATTTTATTACTCAAACTTCTGGAACAAGGCTCACTTCTAACATGCCTGGAACAAGAAATTGCAGCTAAAGAGGCTTGCAATCTTGCTCTTACACAATAGAAACAACAATCACACTAACTCCTTGTTGGCTAAAGAGGCTCAACAATTTGCTATCACAACACAATTGAACGACACTTGAATAACAAATAGAAGGCAAAATAGGCTCAGCGTTTTGTTATCACAATAACCGTTAAAGAAAAATAAATGAGCAAAGGCTCTTATTTATAGAAGCAGAGGGAGTAGGGAACCCTAAAATCTCCTTGCTTTCACAATCTAGGGCTTCCCTCTGACAAGCAAGCTTTATTACTAAATCTAGAAAAGAAGATAACATCTAAAACCCTAGAAAAAGCGGGAAAGCATCCAACTATTACATCTTATCTTCTTTCTATCCTCAAAGAATGGATAAGGATTATTCCAAGAATAGAAAGAAAGCGGGAAGAAAGCTTCTAGAAGAAAGCTGCTTTAAAGCTTCGATCATCCGCTAGGAAATTAGAAACAGTGTCCCGGTTCGGTGCATCTATGCCAACTAAGGCAATATTCTGATTCTCCAAGATCTCTTCGCCCTTAGAGAATCTTTCACTTCTTCAACTGTTTCATGAGTTCTATTCTTGCAAAACATCGCTGCCCAAAAAGATGACTCACTAATTGATAACTTGGCGGCTCTGCAACTTTATGCTTCTGACACCTCTCTTGATTTCCATCATAAGAGTATTGCAACACTCTTTTCCGATACCTTTCCTCTTTCTCATATCACACCTTCTCTCGTTCTTCAGCTGAGATGATGAAGTTTTAACATAGTGCTGATTTGGTCTCAAACTCGAGGGGAGTGTACTCCATATTGAAAACCTTGAAGAATGACTGTAAACTCGCCTATGTTCAGACAAGTCTTGAGCAACTTTCTATTTTTAGAATGCTAGTTTTTCGTCTTCAAACGGACAAAATTTTTTGGAATTTTTTCTGAGATATGGGTTTTGCTCAGAACTTCGTCGCAAGACAACCCAGATCGTCCGTTTTTGAAAATCTTGAATTTTGCCTGAAAAAGCAGCAAACCCTAATTTCTTCAATTTTTCCCGAAAAAAGCTGGCATCTGGGTTTTGTTCAGAAAACAATTTGGAATGAACCCAGTTGATTAGATTTGTAAAACCCTGACGTTTGATCGAAAAAAGCAGCCAACCCTTAGGTTTAGAAATTTTCTTGAAAAAGCTGCGATATGGGTTTTCTTCAGAAGACTGATTGGAAAGGACCCAGATGGTTGAAATTTGAAAGCACTGAGGTTTTCCCTGACATGCAAGATAAAAGCACTTGCTGCAACTTGATGAAGTTTCTTGAAAAATTCTTCAGAAGATAGAGGCAAAAAGACCCAGATGACTGAAGAATTGAAAGCCTTGGCCTTCTGCTTGAAAAACTTGATCTTTTGGAACAAAAAGCTTGAAAGAGCAAGGGTTTATGCTTGCTGGTCTGAAAAATCTGATGTAAAACCAGCAACTGTGGATTCTTGAATCACAAAAATTTCTCAAACTTGCTGCTCCAACTTTCTCCTCTGGATGCTACCTGCAAAAATAATAAAAAAAAAATACATGAAAAAGAAGTGTTAAATAGACTTAGGGTCTGATTTAGGTTTTGCTTTCTTTTTGCTTTTATTTCAAAACCCTAAATCTCAGCCCCTTGAATTTGGACGCCATCCTCTTCTTCTTGCAAATTTTGAAATTTTGAAAATCTTCAAAAATCCTCTAAGGCATGAAACTTTGGGCGCCTTTCTCCAAGAGGGGCGCTTATTTTCACCAGTGTTAGTCAAAAATTTGACTTTTTCAACTTTTCTCCATTTTTACATGCTACTTCGCCACTGATTTCTCGTTGACAGACTAACCCGGCAGGCGAGCTGAGTGGTTCACGGCGGAGCCTGACTGATTCTGAAGAAGATGTTCTGGAGGCACATCCTACTAAAAACTTGATTTTGACCTCCGAATTCATGGGAGGCTTTTCCTTCGAGGGGCTCCGAACTTTTACAGTGTTAGCCATTTTTATGATTTCTAAGTTCTTCCTTCTCCCTTTGATCTTCTGACGAATCCTCGATTCCGGGAGCAACACTGATCCGACTGACTGTCTGAATGGTTCGTGGGATAGCCAGACTGATTTTGGTGAGGCCTTCTTGGACGCTACTTTTGCAAAATCCATCATTATGAGCTTCAAAAGTTTGGGCGCCCTTCCTCAACTGGGGCGCCCACTTCTACCAGACTTAGAATTTTTTTTTAATTTATTCATGTCTCACTTCTTCGGGCGATCTTGTTGAATCTTGAGCTCCGGGCGTCGGATTGACGAATGTTCGGACTCGTCGCGAAGCTGACGAAGAATAAGGAGGGGTCTTCTGGAAGAGATTTTGCCAAAAAGTGAATTTTAACCCTTCAAAAGTTTGGGCGCCTATCTTGACTGGGGGTGCCCATTTCATCCATACTTAGTCAAATTTTCACTTTCCTGTGTTTGCTTCAGAACTTTGAAATTCAACTCTTGTCGGACCCTCCCTTCGGCTTCTTGTATCCGGCGACTGCGACATCCGATTGACATGCGAAGTATATTGTTGGAAAGCTGGGTCAATTGTGAAGAGATCACGTTAGATACTTGTCCGCAAATTCTTTTGTTTAGCTCCTTGAAAACTTGGGCGCCCTTCTTCACCAGGGGCGCCCATTCTTACCAGACTTAGCCATTTTTTCATGATTTTCAAATTTCAGAGTTTGAAAACTTCGTTTTGTATGTTCATCTTTGATTTGAATTTGCTGGAGACTGGATTGTCGGATGCTCTGACGGAGACAGGCACATCGAAGCTGGCTGAGCTCTGAAAAGAACAAGCATATTCTCAAACCCTAACGGCTGAATCAGGGCCTTCAAAAAGCTGGGCGCCCTTCTTGACCAGGGGCGCCCAAAATCTCAACACTTAGTCAATTTTTGATCTTTTTTAAATTCTTGTTCTGACATCTATTTGGAACTCCCCTGTTCGATGCTGAATTCCGGATGACTGAGTAATCTGATAACTACACCGCCGAATTCATTGCAAAGCTGACAGAGAACTGAGCAACATTGACTGGAGGCGCAAACCCTAATTCTGACATTTGATGCCCTAAAAAGATGGGCGCCCTTCTTCACCAGGGGCGCCCAAAGTCTGATGTTAGAAAATTTTATCATTTTTCAACTTCTTCGTTCTCCGTGCATGTTCATCATTTCATCTTCTGTTGAACGCCTGAGTGTTGATTTTGGCCTGGCAGCCGAATGACCTCCATTGATGACCCACCGGAGCTCGAACTAAAAGCGATTAGACCCGGTAGGGAAAAGCGATTATTTTGAGATTACGCACCGGCGATATGGGCGTATTTTTGAGCCAATCAAAATCGGTTTGGACCTCGGACCAACTTTCTATTTTAGAAATTTTCTATTTTTAGAAAATTTTGCCGATATCCATTTGAAAGAAACCCGGAAAAACCAAGCGTTACTATTTCGAGAAAATTTCTAAAAATAGCGGTTTTCCTAAATTTTAGGGATGAAAGAGATCACGGGTTTTGTAGGTTAAGCTGCTCTAGAGACCCAGATCGTCAGAAATTGAAAATTTTGCGTTTTAACCCCTCATGCAAGACATGCACACCCAAATTTTGACCTTTTTGACTGTTTTGACAAGACTTTTGCACATTTCTTCAAAATGTCTAAGTGTAACAAAAATTTTAATTTTGGGGTACAACAACCACCAAGTAGCTCCTGCAGCACTAGCACAACTTGTTGAATCCACTCAATAGCTGATATAAACAATGCCAAATATGGATGTGCAATGGAACTCCAAGTAGGACTACCATCAATCAATAAAGACTTTGAGAAAATAAAATCACCAACCAACAAGTAGATAGCTTCCCTATCATATGAAATAGGTAACCAATCCAAAGATGAGTTGTAGATGACTTCATTACCTTCCAAAGACAACTCTTGAGTGGCTGATCCACTAAGAGTGTCATCACTAACATCATCAACCTCCTCAAGAGAGTGATCAACCTCCCCAACACATGAAGAAACCTCAAATTGTACCAAGTCTTTTGATTGACCAAGCTTATCAACCTCATCACAAAGTGCATCCTTCCTTTGAGTAAAGAGTCTTCTAATGCTATCAATTCCTTTTTTTCTTGCCAAGTTGGAAAGATTGACTTTTTCTTTCACATCTTGAAGATGTTTCCTTGCATTTGCAGCCACTAATCTAGCCTTCTTGGCCTCTCTCATCCACTCTTCATTCATCATTTCAAACCTTTTGATCTCTTCAATGCCAAAGTACACAAAATCAACCCTCTTATGCTTGATATCTTCATCTCCACCAATGGGTGTAGGGCTGCCATCAAAAGATGATATCACATCATTGGCTTGTTCATGATCACCAACTTCCTTTTCATAAAAATGATGATGCTCCATGTGGCTGTCCTCAAACCAATCCGTGATGACATCATGCCATTGTAGAGTGTCACCTTCATTGTGTATAGTTGAATCACTAGTGGCTGCTCCACTAAGTAAAGGATCAACTATCTCAAACACCTCTACATTTTGAATCTTCAATGAATCTTCATTTATCAAACCACAATCTGTTTCTTCACTCAATGAAACATCACAAGAAGACTTATCTTCATGTAGCTTCTCCAAGGTGTCTTCCTCCTCCTCTTGCTCTTTTTTACTCTTGAAGTTATCATGGAGTGTAATGTTCTCTTTAGGATCAGCAATATGCTGGTCACTAACTGCTGAAAATTTATCATGGAGACTTTTAGATACCTCTCCCATAGATACTTCAAGCTGCTCCTTCCTTTTTCTTAGTGTGGTCTTCCATGACTCCAAACTTTTCTTGGTAGAAATGTGTTGTTGAATCAATGGCTCCATCCAAGCGTCCTTTGACTTGAAGAAGGGAATTTCATTTCTAAGCTCTTAAGGAAGTGTAAGGTACTGTTCATAAGCTGATATTATCTTATCCATGGAACCCATGACTCACACTGATGTTCCCCAACAGGCTGGCAAGATCCAAGCTCTGATACCACTGTAAAGTGCCTTGCCAAATCTGAACACTAATTTTCTGCCCTTGGAATTTTGACAAACACTTTGCTTGCAACTTCCAACTTGCTGATAATAAGTTTCAGATTGTATTTGAAATGCTTTTGATGAATACAAATGCAATACAATTGATTCCCAAATGTTTCCAAGCATCTAGCAATGTCCTAAGATGATGTGCAATGTGTTTTTGTACCTTTCAAATGCATAAACATAAAAATCTGATATAAAAAGTAAACCTACAGCCAAGGAACATTTCTACAAATATTTGGCATGCAAACTAGTTTAATACAATGCAACTATATATATGAGAGACATTTTGACAAATAGTTGGCAAGTAAACTCCTTAACGCTCCAACTTGGTATTGAGAAGATATGAAAGGAATTACAAGCTGTTCAAGAGTTGCAATCAGACCTTATATAATGGACTTTAACTCACTAATACTATATGCTAATGACTGAAACTCAATTCTTAATTGCTATGACTGAATTTACATTGCATAAGCAAATTTATTGCTTTCTAGATGACTAAAATTACATTTATGATATGCTGGTTACATTTGATATGAATTCTATATGACTAGATGACTGTAAATGCAATGCAACAAAATGTGGAACCTGGAAATTCTGTAGCAGCTACCATAAAATGATTCAATTCCGTTTATTGAAGATGTCAATGCCTTCAAGAATGCTGCACCAATACTCTTTGACCCCACATGACCCTTGGAGAATTTTATTGGAATTTTTATAGCCTTTCTAAACCAAAATCGCCCCTTCATAAGAGGGTCGCCCCTGCTTGCCTAGCAATATTTTAGAAAAATAAATACAGCCTCTAAACTCCTCAAATTTGCTATGAAAATGATTGCCAACACCAAATGAAGCAATCCCTCAAGTGCCCACAAAATTATATCTCCTTATTGAAGAGCAATGAATGAAAATGTGATCTCTCATGTCTGATCTGCAGACTGAAACAAAATTATAGACCTCAAAATATCTCATAAATCTCTCCAAAAATAACCTCCAATGATTGCAATAAGTCCAATGAGAAAGACTGAAGTATCTTCATCCACTATCCAACTAGGGTTGGTGTTGCACAACCGAAATTGGCACTTAACCAGCTAGGTTTGGTCTTTCACAAATAAAGACTGGAAATCAATAAGCTAAGCATTTAGCTTCAGCAGTGTAGTAGAAAGGTGTATTCAACTCAAGATGTCCAAATGCATAGCCCAAGCCTCTTTTTATACTTTTTCAACCTCATCACCAAGAGACTTCTAGAAGATTTCAAAAATATTCCTTTAAGTGACTTTATTATTTTATTATTTTATTACTAAGTCGCTTACATCACTTTTTACTATTAAATTAATTAAATAATAAGTCATCCCTTTTGATATTTTATTTTATGGGAATAACTTAATAAATAATTAATTTAATAACATCTCTTGATTTAATTAAATCATCAATTAAGCTATCCTCATAAATTATCAATAATTTGGACAACTTAATTAAATAATTTAATTAAATCACCATAACTCCAATTCGGGGACATGACACCACTCAAGGGTTGGATTAAAGCTTTTGATCCACCCTCCCTATAGGAGACAATGAAGAAAGCAAGAAACATGGAGTGGGCTGCTCCTAAAACAAAGTTTCATTCCAAGCCATCATTTCACAAAGGGGATAAAGGAAAAATACCTCATCAAAAACCTCACCATAAGGAGTTCAAATAGCATAAACATCATGTCACAAGGTTGGATCCAGAGACACTTAATGAACTCAGAAGAAAGGGGTTATGTTTCAGGTGTAGAGAAAATGGTCCCAAGATCATATTTGCTCAAAGGGAGTCAAATTTCATCAAATTGAATACTATTCAGCTGAAGAAAGTAATTCTGATTTTTCAGACCAGCAGTCTGATTTTGATGACAGCGAAGGGGAAAGAGCTCCAGAAGAGTCCGAAGATGAGAAGGGAAGTGGAGGTGCTTTGGCTCAACTTTCGAGCTTTCAAAAGAATGAATCCTTCAAAGTTCGAGGGATGATTAAGGGGCAGCAAATAGTTGCTTTGATTGACACTGGAGCAACGCATAACTTCATTGATGAAGTTATGGTGCCAAAGAAGGGGCTGCAAACAGAAGATTTTGAAGGCTTCAAAGTTATGGTTGCTAATGGGTTTCACATTTCTTGCACCAAGAAGATTTCAAACATGTCTATGCAATTGGGCAACTATGAAGTCAAGGATGACTTCTATGTGGTTAGCATTGGAGATACGGATGTCATCTTAGGCATTCAATGGCTGCGTTCTCTAGGAGAGATCTCTCTAAATCTGCAAACTATGGAACTCAAATTTCAATCTAATGGAAAGAAGGTAGTTTTAAGAGGAATGTCTAATGGTGGTCCTCGGATTGTGTCATTCAAGAGAATGGCAACGCTGATTCGGCACGATCAAGTTGAATGGGCTGCAAAGTGTATGATTCTTCCAGCTAGTCCAGTTGAGACAAAGAGGGACTATCCTCCTGATATTCACTCTCTAATCACCAAGAAGAGCAAAGTGTTTACTGATTTACCTCTGGACCACCTCCTGAAAGGGGTTCAGAGCATGTCATTGAGCTCAAGGAAGGAGCTAAGCCAATTATTACAACTCCATATCGGTACCCTAAGAAACAGAAAGATGAGATTGAGAAGAACATTAAGGAACTCTTGGAGATGGGCTTCATTCGTCCAAGCAAGAGTCCTTTTGCTTCAGCAGTTGTTCTTGTGAAGAAGAAGGATGGTACCATCCACATGTGTGTGGATTATCGTGCTTTGAATCAAAGCACCATTAAAAATTGGTACCCTATTCCGAGGATAGATGAGCTCATTGTAATGTCCCCTTCTCGAGCATGATCTTTTTTGTTGACCGTTGGCCTATTCTAGAGACACGTAGGCTACTCGGGGGTGAAAATTAGGGTTTCATGATTGGTGGTTTCTTTTGCTCACGAATTGGTGATTGAACTAGGGATTCCTTCTGGGTTTTTCGTGAGCTTTGCGGTGATGTGATTTTCTTGGCATTCTGAGCACTTTCATGAATTTACTATTTTTAGTAAGTTCTATTTCTGACAGTGGTCCTGTTGGTTTCGGCACAGTTGGCTTTCTACTTCAGACTGTTCAGTTGGCTTATTCATTTTTGGCTTGGGGGCACAATTGGAGAGATAAGTTTGAATTATTTTAATAAAGTCATGTATTAATGTTATATTTTGCTATTGACCCCCCCCCCTTAGCCTAGTGATTGAACTTAAGTTGTTTTAAAAGGTGGTCTTTATGGGTGGCGCCTCATGTAGATGATTTAATATTTTTAAGGTCAAAAAACAATGCTTTAAAAGTGGACGCCTATCTTTTGGTGGGAATTATTTTAATTTAAAAAGTCAAATTTCCTTGAAGAAAAAGGGACGCCATCTTTGGAGGGAAAAGGAGTTACTTCAAATTTGAAAAGTAGGGGTTTCTAGAAGCTTCTGGAGGGTCTTCACTCAGTTATAAAAGGAGGTCTTGGTCTTCATTTGCATCATCTGATATCTTGAGTAATGTTATGCTGCCGAAATGGTTTTGGACTGCTTTCAGGAATGAATGCCTCCTAGCTTGGCTCGACTTCGTGCTTGTGAGATAGCACCTAGTGGAGAGGTTTGCTTGCTTTTGAGTGATTTTGTAGTGAGTTTGCTTTGTAGCTGTTATCTGTTATCTCTTTATTGTAATCCTTATATTTGAAAAAATAATCAAAAATCTGGAGTTGCTGGTTTGTGTTGCAGATTAGAGTTTTGCCTCATAAGTTTTTGTGTGATTTTATTCTGGTTCTAGGTAGTTTACCCATGCATTTGCTAGGAAAGGGCGCCCCTTTCAATGAAGTTTGAGAATTTTTTAAGAAGTCTACAATTTACTAAGGCAAAATCGCCCCTCCTTGCAGCCGTACCATCTGGAGTTGTCTTGGAAATTGTGTCAAAAAATATTAAGGGAATTTTTTGGGGGTTTTTCTATCCAAGCTTGGTCGCCATCCTTCTAAGTGTGCTTTGCATTTGATTTCATGTCAATAGGGTTAGTAATGAGTGAGTTATGAGCATTTTGATAAGAGTCTATGTTGCTGGTTCTGATATTCATGTTGCTGGTCTGTCATATCAAACTTGAGAAAATTGTGTATGAGTGAAGGGAGGGTGTTAGGAGTTCATGTTTGATCTAGTGGATGACATATTTACCATTGCAGCACTTTGTGGAGCTCTAATCCTTCATCTTGCAGGCATTCTTCAATATATTGTAAGCTGCAGAGTAGTACTGTCAGCATCTCTTCTAAATCTTGTTTTTAATACTTTGTAATTGCCCACTGAATAAGTGGAAAAGGCTGGCTTGCCGCCTGTTTACTTGAATTGCATTGTAATATCTTATATCTCCGCCATATGGTCGACTCATCTCCATTCCGGATTGAGTAGCACATACTTGGTGTTGAGCTGTTTTCAGTATTGCAATAGATAGGGATCCTCTGACCATATGCTCGTCGTTCGCCGACGCATTTCTTGGTTAGAGTTCTTGAATCAACATTTCCTTTAAGATACTCTGACCAATGCTCACACCTTGCCCACATCGGGATCCTGGTGTACATTCTGGTTAGAGTTGCTTCAACATCGTTTTGGTTTAAGAGCTAACCCTAACGACTATGTATTGCTCTGCTTATTGCAATTGAAAATTTGAAAAAGTTGGTTCGGTATTTTTCACTCATTAATGAGCTACATGGAGCCAAGTTCTTTTCAAAGATAGATTTGAGGTCAGGCTACTATCAGATTCGGATGAGAGGATCTGATGTTGAGAAGATAGCTTTCAGATGTCACTATGGTCACTTTGAGTTCCTAGTCATGCCATTTGGGTTGACTAATGCTCCTGCTACCTTCCAGTCTTGTATGAACAGAGTCTTTCAGAAGCAATTGAGGAAGTTTGTATTGATATTTTTTTATGACATTCTAATCTTCACCAAGACATGGGAAGAACATCTCAAGCACTTGGAGGAAGTGCTTAGCATCCTTGAATCTGAGAGCTTGTTTGCTAAAGAATCCAAATGTGAATTTGGAATGAAGGAGCTAATTTACCTTGGTCACATAATCAGTGTTGAAGGAGTGAAGGTTGATCCTGAAAAGATCAAGGCTATTGTTGATTGGCCATTTCCTGAGAACTTGACACATTTGAAGGGGTTCTTGGGTCTTTGTGGTTTTTATAGAAGATTCATGAAGGGTTACTCACAGAATGCTGCTCCTCTTATTGACCTCACAAAAAAGGGAGCTTTTTGTTGGACAGAAAAGGCTCAAACTACTTTTGATAAGTTTAAGAGGATCATGAGTTCTTGCCCAGTTTTAGCTATTCCATATTTTTCCAAGCCTTTTGAGCTACAGTGTGATGCATCCGGTGAAGGAGTTGGGGCTGTGTTGATGCAAGACAAACATCCCATTGTGTTTGAGAGCAGAAAACTAAGAGGCGTTGAGAGGACCTACTCCATCTATGATAAGGAAATGCTTGCAATCATGCATGCATTAGCCAAGTTCAGACAATATTTGGTGGGAAGCAAGTTCGTGGTCAAGACTGATCACAATAGTCTCAAGCACTTCATGCATCAGAAGGATTTGAATGAGAGGCAACAAAAGTGGGTGAGTAAGCTTCAAGCTTACGATTTTGACATTGAGTATGTCAAAGGAAAAAACAACATTGTGGCTGATGCTCTATCTAGGAGACCCCATTTGAGCTCATTGTGCGAGCTTACTGCTGATTGGAAGGACATGTTGCTTGCTGATTATGCCAAAAATCAGTTTGCAACCAGCATCATTGAGGGTGTTTTTCATGACGAAAGGTACAAGGTGGTTGAAGGGCTAATACACTACAAGGGTAGAATCTTTTTGGTGGCTGATTCTAAGCTCAAAAAGAAGATTCTGTTGACATTTCATGACATCCCACTTGCTGGTCATCAGGGGTTCTTCAAGACATATAGGCAGATTCGGAAAAGATTTTCTTGGAAAGGGCTGAAAGGGGAAGTTCAACGCTACATTCAGGAGTGTCCCACTTGTCAAATGAACAAGAATGAGCATACTCTACCAGCTAGTCTGGTGCAACCTCTTCCCATTCCCAATCAAAAATGGGAAAGCATATCCATGGATTTCATCACCGGGTTGCCTAAGGTCCAAGGCAAGGATTGTATCTATGTTGTAGTGGACAGATTAACAAAGTTTGCTCACTTTTTTGCCATCACTAGCTCGTTTTCAGCTGCACAAGTTGCAGATTTGTTTTTTCATGAGGTGTTTAAGTTGCATGGGTTGCCAAAAAACATTGTAAGTGATAGGGACAGCAAGTTCCTAAGCACTTTTTGGCAAGAAGTCTTCAGGATGAGTGGTACGGTGCTTACTCCAAGCACTAGTTATCACCCTCAAACCGATGGACAAACAGAGATAGTGAACAAATGGTTGGAAGGTTATTTGAGAAACTATGTTTTAGAACAGCAAAGAGCATGGGTGAAATGGCTTCACATAGGCGAGTATTGTTACAACTCTTCTTTTCACATGTCAATAAGCATGTCACCTTTCATGGCTCTTTATGGTTATGAGGCTCCTAGCTTTGATGATTTGGTGTTTGGTGATAGCAAAGCCCCTCAAGCCAAGGATTTGTTGCAGCAGAGTCAAGATATCTTGAAATCCTTGAAGAACAACCTTCAGATTGCACAGAATCAGTAGAAGATGTACGCTGATCAGCGGCGTGTTGAGCGCTCTTTTGAGGTTGGAGATATGGTTTATCTCTGACTGCAACCTTACAGACAGTCTTCTCTCAAAAAGAGTGGAGCTGAGAAGCTCAAACCTCGCTTCTATGGGCCATTCCAAGTTATCAGAAAGGTTGGAGCATGTTGATGTGTGTTTTATGACACACCAAACATCAGAATAAAATGCCCAAAGACACTCTATCCTCTCTTGAAAAACCACCGTGTATGCTAAGATTGCGAGAAGATCATATGGCGATTCCAAGGTTTCTTTAGTCGGGTCTCGACGTGTGGATAAGCTCAATGGCCGTTGTGATATGCTGGTAATAAACAAGGGGACTTACGTAAAATCTTTGCAAGTTCAGGACTTAGGAAATTTATCGTTAAAGGCTCTCAATTAGGACTTTCAATTGGATCTCAAAAAATGGCAAAAGGATAGGGTTTAGGAGAATCTATTCTAAGCCTAAGAACTCAAGAGACAATAAAGACTCGGTGAAGAGGATAAACCACACTTTGTTTCGCCTCCTGCAGGACAACATACGCAAAATGGGTGCAATCTTCGAGGGGTGTGAGAATAATTTTCAAACCTTGAACGAGGCTGAAGTTAAGTTTCCACAATTAAGAGCTCAGGCTAACTTTACGCATCGAATGCAAATCATCCATTCGAAGAAAGTATGAGCTACACTTCACCATCGAATCAATACGATCAATCTTTCATTCAATTAACCAACTTTCAAAGCAAATTCTACTTAATCTAACTCTAACTTTAATCTATGGCGGAAGAAGATATGCAACCTCGCTTACTATTTGATAATAAGAAGTTATTCAAGGCAAATCATGCTCAAGAGCTTTTATTATTCGGAATAGTCTCAATGCAACAATTTCATATTCTGTCTCCACACAAATGAAAGTGAGAGAGCATCAGTTTATATAGAACCTCAAAAATGAAATGAAAGGCCGGGATTAAAACAAGATTAACGGCCAAGATTATTACAACCAAACCCTAATTAGGGTTTCCCAAAATAACAAGAGTTATCAATCAGAAATCAATCAGAAAAGTGGCAATTCCAGCTATAATCTAGGAGAGGCGTCCTTATCCATCTGAGTAGCATTGTGCTTGGCGAATCTAGACACTACGGCAATGCCCTCCTCCATTGTGACAGGTGGCAACATGCTGTTCCGGAATTCAAGTCCGTCCAACTTCTCAGCACATTTAGCAAAAGTACCTTCCCAATCTGCCTCCTGCTTCTCAAAATCCTTTCGAATGGATGAGTCTTGCCACTCTCGCAAAGTCTTGTCTCAAGAATGGTCCAGTGGTCGAGAAGAAAGTTTCTTGAACTTTATGCTTCAATCTCTCCAACTACATGTCGTTCTCCCAGATGATCTCACGATCGAACACCTCTGTAGTTGTCATGTAAATCTTCTCTTGTATTTTCTTGACCTGTTCTTCAATTCCAAGCCCATCTACTTTTGCCGTCTCCAAGACTTCTTCTCGTATAGTCACTGCCCAAAACCAGTGATGAAAATCATATGCTGCCCCTGCAGCAATCACTCTTTTATCAACCAACTCCTCTTTCAGAGTGCTCTTCAAGATTCTAAGGCTTGGAATAAGCCTTTCCTGCATATCCGGGATACCTTCCCATGCCTCCGCCAGATCCATCAATCTGGAAAGAAATGAAGAAGTTCGTCCATAGGCCAGTGCCAACTTCTCCATGAACAAGGCCGCTTCTGTGCCTTCACTTGCTATCCAGTCCTGAGCTTCCTTGGCCGTCACCATTCCGTGCTCGACTTCCCTAGTCATCTCCTATGATGAATTGAGAGGAGGAACAGTTGCATTGCCCTGATCAAGTGGCTGGGTCAAATGCTGTATATATTCTTTAAGACGTTTGACCTCCTTTTTATACTCCTTCTTAGCCACTTCTTTTTCTAGTCTCGCTTTGATGGTCGAGACGGAATTATCTAACTCTTCTACTTCTTGACCTTTCGAGGTCGGGCCAAGGTCAACAGTGGTTATAGCATACTCCTGAGGAGTGATCTCGTCCTGTGGCTTGTCCACCGTAGGCACTGCAATATGCACGGAACGGTTGCCTGTCTCGTTCCTCTGAATGGTGGAGAATTTCTTAGCAGGCTTCTTGATTGCAACTTGCTCTAGCCTTGCCAAGAAATCGGCAGTATCATCCTCCTCTTCCTGGGCTTCTGCAGGTACCTGGATCTTCATTCTTTCCAACAGCCACTCTGGAATGGTCGACTGTTCAATGCCATCATCTACTTGAACCTCATCCTCGTTTGGAACATCCACAACTCCCCTGAGAGCGGAAATCATTCCCTCCTCGAAGTCATTATTCCGGGCTTCTATATCATTGTCTGAACCTAAGATTTTTGTGCCTGTTGGTGACGCAGGCTCTTCATCATCTAGTTGAATAGGTTCATCGTTTACTTCCTGAGCTGCAAGAGGTTCGAGCATTTCAACCAAGGAGTCGTCTATGGTAGCCACAAACTGGTCAATGTTCCTGCATGCTGCTGACCGAGAAGGTTCTCCCTTATGCCTCTTGGAAACAGGCTCGGCACTTGGCATTATTTCTTTCCTTTTTTCTCCGATTCCGACCAAGTCTTGATGGGATGCACCAGCATTAGAAGAATATGACTCTGACTCACTCAGCAGGTCATATGTGAGCGTGATTCCTTTCTGTCTCAATTCCTGGGCATGATAATCAACCCACCATTGAGAATACTTAGTTACTGGCCTCATTAGGGTGGCTAGGTCTGCGTGCTCCGGTTCTGACCATTTCACTGGAGGGAGAGGTCGGCTTTCCTCGAAGCGTGGCTGGACGTGGTTTCCATCATCTTGTAGCTGGTCAGGCACTCGGCAGAACTCAATTGTCCTCATGAAATCTAGTGGCATCCTGGACCACATTTTCCATCTGACCTCGTACTCATCGGCAGCATTTGCCCAGAAATCTTCCAATTCCATCCTGTGCTTGTACTTTCTCCCTTCCACTGTCCGGATGTTATGGTGTGGGTCAAAGTTGACCCTGGACTTGTAGTCCGTGAAAGGATACCATTGGATCTCCAATCTTGCACTTTCAGTTGCCTGTGCTGATGGACAATATTCCAACATGTTCCCAATGAAGAATGGGAATGTGACGGACGCCTTCTTGGATGGCCTCTGAATATTCTGATACTCTTCTAATTGTCTCAAAACCTCGAGCAATATCATCTGATTGGTCGGATAGATAGGAAATTTATAGGGATTTCCAGTGAATCCCTGGATCCTGACATATGTGAATTTCGGGAACTGGATGAACCAAGACCTGTATTTGCTGATAAGACTTTTTGCTTCATGGCTCAGCCTCTGATGCACTCCTCCTTGAAGCTTTCTAGTAATGTGCATCAGGAATGCATCATGCACCCTCCTGAAGTGAGTCTTCTCCTTCAATTGGAGCTGAGGATAACAGTCGTAAGGCCTGAGCTCGTTCTCCCCGTTGCCAATCCTACCTTTGCAGATCAATCCTGGATACTTGTATGATCTGGCCAACAGGTATATCACATATGAACTCATATGAAAAGACTTGGTCTCTTCGAAGTTGATCAGTTGCTCATGAAGGTTGTCACTTATCATCCGTGACCAATTGAACATTTTGACTCCAGAGGTGATCTCATCTATAAAATAGTACATCCAGCTCTCGAAGAAGGCGCCTTGCGGGTCACCAGCTATTCTGTTTAGCATCAGCACAATATCCCCGAAATCTTCCTTGAAGTCCGTTCGGCGAGGCCTCTTGGGCAACTTCTTGATTGACGGCTTCGACTTGTCCATCCACACCTTGTTGACTGTCATGGCTCACAAATCTGGCTGACTGTCATATAATCTTTTAGCTTCTTCTTTGGTCTTATAGACCATTCGTGAATGCTCTGGGATGCCGAAGGTCTCCTGGATTGCTACTTCGCCCAAGTGCGACAAGACTCTTCCATCGGGTGCGATGATTTGTCTCTTTTGAGAGTCATAATGGAGAGCACACTCCACCATCAACTCCGCACAATCCATTGCCGGTGGGAATCCAGCAGCTTGGAATATCCCGTTTTTGACCATCCGTCTGGCTATTGCTGTGGGGAGTCCCTTCTGACCGTACACTCTTTTCTTGAATTCATCAAAGTCGACGTGCCCGCGATCAGTGTCCACGACATTCTTCCACTTTGAAATGACCTTGGTCTCTTTCTGAGCACCCTTGTTGGCAAACTTCATTTTCAGCTTCTTTGATAATTCGCCTGCCGTGATCGTCAACCTGCAGTCATAAAATTAACATTAGTACAAAGACTTTTTTAAATAACTAAATCCCGTGCCTTGGATTCGAAAATTGAATTTCAGCTGGTTAAATAAGTAAATTGCTGTGAAAAAGCAAGCTGAAAGTGACTTGGATGAAGTTGAAAATTTTGCCAGAACTTTGTCAAGATGAAAGTACATGAAAGAGATAGCAAATTTAATTGACCGAACATCAAACCTCAGTGAAGAACCGTTGAATGCAAATCAGATTTGAAAATCTGATTTTTAGAAGAAGAAGTGCGCCCTTCTTCACAGAATAATTTCAGCTTTGAATAAATCTCTTTCTTTTTTCCTGCGAAAAACTCTTCAGCATAACACTGCCTCTCTCTTTGGGAAAATTCGACTTTTCCTATTGATGAATCAATTGCCCGATAATTTCGAGAAAGATTAAATTTCTCTTCAACTATGTGCGAAAAAATGAGTTGCTGAAACTCATTATAATGCTGAAGGATTGAATTCGATTTAGTAACTGCCATATTCTTTCTCGATCTCGATTTGTTTTCATTTATCCAAACAGGCAAGTTTCCTTTTATTTCCGACAAGAATCAGTCTCGAACTTATCCAAGCGAATCTCACTGATCTTCAAAAATTCGATTTTTTTATTTAATGTTTATCTTTGATTTTTCGAATTTTTGAATAAACATTAAATATTTAATTAAATTCATAGCGAATTTAATTTTCTTGCCGGATTTCATCTCTGCCTGGCGCACTTTATTTTCTTCCAATTCTCGTCTGGCAAATTTGATTTTGTCCAAGGCATTTTTTAAATTCCAAATAGTTGAAAATTAATTATTAAAATATTAAAAATATTTTAATTAATTCCAACCCGTTCGTTTTGGACCCATGGCTATTTCGATTTTTCTTCCATTTTTCTTGGCTGAGAGTTTATCTTCCAATTTTATCCTCAATTTCGTCTAGCCAAACCAAAATTTAAGCCATTCCGTCGAAAATTTCATTGCCAGATCCCTATTTTTCTTTGCCGAGGCGAGATTCTAAGCTTATTTTGCTCTACCAAAGTCATATTTCCTTGCTCAGTCGAATTTTTCTAGGCAAAATCCTTGTCCGAATGTCTTCGTTGGGCGAATTTCCTTGATGTCTGACATATTCTTCCTCCTTCTAGCTAAGGACGATCCTTCCTTTCTCCTTGCCTCGTGCATTTTTCTTCGGCCAAAGTTGACAATTTCTTCGCATTTTCTCCATACTTAGGCAAAGTTTACCTCTTTTCTACCTTTGAGTTAGGCACATTCCGTTTAGTTCTTAGCCAAATCCCAACTTCCTCTAGCACATGTCCTTTCAAACTTGGCATTTGACCTCTCGAAAGTGTCATACTTCCTAGCCAGAATCTTCATTTTTCATCCTCTAGCCTCCATACTTAGGCAAATATTCGAATTTTTCTCTTGGACTTGGCATTAACACTTAGCCAAAAAAAAATCGTTCTTTTATCCTCTTAGGCGGACCTCCTTAACATTTTGGACAAGCATTTAAGGATGTCCCTCTTTTCTAGGGCGGATTTCCTTAATATTTTAGCATTTGTCTCCAAGAAAAATCAGTTTTCCACCCCTTTAAGCTTTCATACTTAGCTAAATTTCGAAATTTCACTTGGCTGGGCATCAACACTTAGCAAAATTTTTTATTTTTCCTTCATCTTATATGCCTAGGCGGACTTTCAATGCCTTCAGCCAGGTCCCACCTTTCAAGGGCGGACTTTAGAGCTTCTTTGGACGAGTCTCCAAGCATATGGCGGACTTTGAAGGCTGTTTGGACGTCCTTCCTTGTGGATGGCGGACTTCAAAGGTCTTTAGGATATCCTTCTTTGCACATGGCGGACTTCATCAACCTTTTGGACATGCTGGGCGGACTTTGGAAGATCCAAGGATGTGTCTTCAAGATGCATGGCGGACTTTGAAGGATGCAAGGACAAGGATGGCGGACTTTGGAGAAGGCAAGGATGAGCATTTTGAGTGCTGGGCGGACCTTGAGACTTCTTTGGCATCATCCCTTTTGTGCTAGGCGGACCTTGGAGCTGATTGGCATATGCATGGCGGACTTTGAAGAGTCCTAGGATAGGCATCTTGAATGTTGGGCAGACTTCACCAGCTCTTTGGATATCCTTCTTTGCTGCTGGGCGAACTCCATAAACTTCTTGACATTTCTTCATCCTTCTTCCATGGCGAATTTCTGACTTGAACAGATTTTAAATGAATTTCACCATTTAAGAGCTGATTTTCCATGATTTCAACCTCAGATCTGATTGATCTTGAACTGGTTTTGACTGATTTTTTCCAGATTTTAAACGTTTTTGGTCTGATTTTTCATGCTTTTTGACCTTTTTTTTCAGATTTTTCAATAATTTTTTCAAATTTTCTCTTTGATTTTCTGAGAGTTCTATTGAGTTTTTCGAACTTCGAGTGCGTTTTCAGAACTCGGGACCTTTCAAAAATAGAAACTTTCCAAAAATAGAAACTTTCTAAAAATAGAAAAAGCAAACCCTAAAAAATAGGGAACCTTGTTTTCGAAAATGCCAAAAATGAAAAATCGAAAAAGCAAGATTTCCTAAAAAGTAGAAGTCTCAGAATTGGTCGAATTCACAGTCGATCTTCATCTCCTGGGCCTTCTGAGCGCTTCCATGACGTCTACGCACTGATTCAAGCATGAATTCACTTGGCTCGGGTAACTCTCTAAACTGACTTGAAACTCTTAGCAAAGTGATCTCTCGTAAACCGCAAGGAGACAAAACCCTAAAAACTAGCAGGGGGTCTCAGCGATGGATGTGTGAAAAGGTCACAACAGAGCAGTAGCTTATGAGTTGGAGCTACCTTCGAATAGCAGAGTACACAATGTCTTCCACGTGTCTCGCCTCAAGAAGGCACTTGGACATAATGTTGTTGCTTCATCACAGTTGCCACCCTTGGATGAAGAAGGACAGTTGGTTTTGATTCCAGAAGAGATTCTTGATTCCAGAGAGCATTCTTTGAGAAAAAGAACAATCAGAGATACTTGGTGAAGTGGAAGAACTTGCCTATGGAGGATGCGACTTGGGAGAATGATGAGATTCTGCAGCATCCAGGTTTGCGATTGCTTGAGGACAAGCAATCTTGGGGAGGGCGACTGTAATGTCCCCTTCTCAAGCATGATCTTTTTTAGTTGACCGTTGGCCTATTTCGGAGATCCGTAGCTACTCGGAAGGTGAAATTAGGGTTTCTGTTTTGATTGGTTGTTGCTCGAGTCTTAACTTTTGGATTGCGGATTCTTTCAGGTTTTCAGAGAGCGCAATGGTATATACGGCTTTGCTTTCCGAGCACTTTTTGGAATTTACTATTTTTAGTAAATTCTATTTTTGGTAGTTGGCAGGTTGGTTCCGGTTCAGTTGGCTTCCCTCAGTTGTCAGTTCAGTTGGAATTGCTCATTTTGGCCTTAGGATGCGTTTGGAGAGATAAGTCAAGTTGATTTTTAAAATGTCATATTTTAATGTTATAATACCCCCCCTTGGCCTAGTCTCTTAACTTAAAGTTGTTTTAAAAAGTGGTTTTCAAGGAGGGGCGCTTCATGAAGGAGATTTATATTTTATTAAAGTCAAAAAGGAAGCTTGATTTTTGGACACCTAACTATTGAAATGGTGAATTTAAAATTAAAAGTCAAAAGTGAATGTTTGAATAGGGGTGCCATCTCTTGGAGGGAAAAGGAGTTATTTCAAATTTGAAAATTAGGCTTTCTAGAAGCTTCTGGAGGGCCTTCTCAAATTTATAAAAGGAAGCCTTGGGTCCTATTGTGACCTTTTCACACATCGCCCCATCGCCAATGGGGACCCCCAGTTGCCTGCTAGTTTTTAGGGTTTTGTCTCCTTGCAACGGTCACTTTGCTAAGAGTTTCAAGTCAGTTTTCCGAGAGTTACCCGAGCCAAGTCAATAATTCATGCTTGAATCAGTGCGTAGATGTCATGGAAGCGCTCAGAAGGCCCAGGAAACGAAGATCGACTGTGAATTCGGCCAATTCTGACACTTCCTATTTTTTAGGGAAATTTGCTTTTTCGATTTTTCATTTTTAGCATTTTTGGGCCAAACAAGGTTCCCTATTTTTTAGGGTTTGCTTTTTCTATTTTTGGAAAGTTTCTATATTTAGAAAGGTCCCGAGTTCTGAAAATGCACTCAAAAGTTCCAAAAACTTGATAGAACTCTCAGAAAATCAAAGAGAAAATTCAAAAAATTATTGAAAAATCTGGAAAAAAAAGTCAAAAAGCATGAAAATCAGACCCAAAAAAAATTAAAAATCTGGAAAAATGAGTTCGAAATTAATCAGATCTGAAGGTCAAAATCATGGAAAATTAGCTCAAAAAAGGATGAAATTTGTAAAAAAATTGGTTCAAGTCTAAAATTCGCCATGGAAGAAGGATGAAGGAAGATGTCTAGAAGTCTGGAAGTTCATGGAGTTCGCCCAGCAGCAAAGAGGAATATCCTAAGACCCTTCAAAGTCCGCCCAAGCTCATCCTAATCAGCTTCAAGGTCCGCCATCTTGAAGGATGCTCATCCTAGACACACCTAAAGTCCGCCATGCAACAAGGAGGCACATCCTAGCATCATCTAAAGTCCGCCCAGCACAAAAGGGGATGATGCCAACATCTTATGAAGTCCGCCTTGCACATCCTTGACTCCTCTAAAGTCCGCCATGTGCTTGAAGACCTGTCCCAAAAAGTCTTGAAGTCCGCCATGGGCAAGGGAGGAGGTGCCAAAAAGTCTTGAAGTCCGCCCTCAACATCCTAACCCCTTCTAAAGTCCGCCCTCAACATCCTAAGAGCCTTCAAAGTCCACCTAACCTTGTGGAGGGATGTCTAAACACTTAGAAAGTCCGCCTAGGCATGTGAGAAAAGAAACAATCAAAATTTTTACTAAGTATTAATGCCCAGCAAAGAGAATTTCGAAAATCTGCTAAGTGTGAAGGCCTAAAAGGGTGGAAAATTGATTTTGGCTAAACATTGTGACACTTCCAAGGGATAAAATGCTGAGACAAATGCTAAGAAGCTTTGAAGTCCGCCCTAGAAACGTGGGACATCCAAAATGTTTGTCCAAAATGCTAAGGAAGTCCACCTAAGCACATGAAGGGATAAAATAATGATTTTTGCTAAGTGTTGGTGCCTAGTCCAAGGAAAAAATTCGAATATTTGCCTAAGTATAGAGGCTAAAAAATGAAAAATGAAGATTTTTGACTAAGTATCATGACCCTTTCAAGAGATTAAGTGCCAAGTTTGGAAAGACAAGTGCTAAAGAAGATTGGGATATGGCAAGAAATAAAACGAAGAATGCCTAGCACAAAAGGGGAAGAGAAATTAAATTTGCCTAAGTATGGTGAAAATGTTGAGAAATTGACAACTTTGGCCGTAGAAAAATGCACAAGGCAAGGAGAAAGGAAGGATTGCCCTTGGCCAAAAGGAAGGAGAATTTGTCAAGCGTCGAAGAAATTCGCCCGATGAGGACACCCAGATGAGGATTTTGCCTAGAAAAATTCGTTTGAGCGAGGAAATATTTGACTTTGGCAGAGGAAAATAGGCTCAGTGCTATTAAAATTTCGCCTCGGCAAAGAAAAATAAGGATCTGGCAATAAAATTTTCGAGGGAATGGCTTAAATTTTGACTTGGCTAGACGAAATTGAGGATAAAATTGGAAAATGCACTCTTAGCCAAGAAAAATGAAAGGAAAATCGAGATGGCCATGGGTCCAAAACGAACGGGTTGGAATAAATTAAAATATTTTTAATATTTTAATAATTTATTTTCAACTACTTGGAAATTTAAAACGCCTTGGACAAAATTAAATTTGCCACACAAGAATTGGAAGAAAATAAAGTATGCCAGGCAGAGATAAAATCCGATAGGAAAAATTAAATTCGCCATGAATTTAATTAAATATTTAATGTTTTCTTTTAAAAATTCGAAAAATCAAAGATAAACATTAAGTGAAAAATCGAATTTTTGAAGATCAGTGAGATTTGCCCAGATAAGCTCAAGACTGATTCTTGTCGAAAAATAAAAGGAAACTTGCCTGTTTAATCAAAAGAAGACAAATCGAGATCGAGAGAGAAAATGGAAATTGCTGAAACGAATTCAATCCTTCAGCATTATAATGAGTTTCAGCAACTCATTTTTTCACACACAGCTGAAGAGAAATTTAATCTTTCTCGAAATTATCAGGCAATTGATTGATAAATAAGCAAAGTCAAATTTTGCAGAAGGTGAAATAGTGTTACGCTGGAGAATTTTTCGCAGGAAAAAAGAAGAGATTTATTGAAGGCTGAAATTCTTCTGTGAAGAGGGGCGCACTTCTTCTTCTAAAAATCAGATTTTTAAATCTGATTTGCATCCAGTGGTTCTTCATTGAGGTTTGATGTTCAGTCAAATAAGTTTGCTATCTCTTTTCTATCCTTTCATCTTGACGAAGTTCTGACGAAATTCTTAACTTCATCCAAGTTATTTTCAGCTTGCTTTTTCGCAACAATTCAATTATTTAACCAGCTGAAAGTAAATTTTCGAATCCAAGGCGCGAGATTTAATTGTTTAAAAAAAAAGTCTTTGTATTAATGTTAATTTTATGACTGCAGGTTGACGACCACGGTAGGCGAACCATCAAAGAAGCCGAAAATGAAGTTTGCCAGCAAGGGTGCTCAGAAAGAGACCAAAGTCATTTCAAAATGGAAGAATGTCGTGGACACCGATCTCGGGCACGTCGACTTTGATGAATTCAAGAAAAGAGTGTACGGGCAAAAGGGACTTCCCACACCAATAGCTAGACGGATAGTCAGAAACGGGATATTTCAGGCAGCTGGATTCCCACTGGCAATGGATTGTGCGGAATTAATGGTGGAATGTGCTCTCCACTATGACACTCAGAAGAGACAAATCATCGCACCTGATGGAAGAGTCTTAGCACATTTGGGCGAAGTTGCAATCCAGGAAACCTTCGGCATCCCGGAACTGAAATATTCCGAGCCAAATTTTTTCGTTTTTCAAATTCAAATTACAAAGCAGTGCACTCGTTAAGGTTAGAGAAGAAAACCAAAACGTGCAAGTAAGCAACTCTAACCAGAATGGCGCCGATGATGGCGAGCATTGGTCAGAGGATCTTCTACTCTAAAAACAGAAAGGAACTCAACGTCAAGTATGTGCTACCCAATCCAATGCGGAGTGAGGGGCGACCATATGACGGAGTGATTACAGAATTCAATACTTGAAATAAATGCTGAAACTGGAAATACTCGACACCCAGAATGTGCTTGCTAACCCAGGATGGGAAAGTAGCTACCATAGGGCGGAGCTGTAACTATTACAATAACTTTAAATGAAATCATACATTACAATCAGATTTGAACAAGAATGAGAATGACTGCCAGTACTACTGTCAGTTTTACAAATGATGTTCAATCGCCTGCTGATATCATAGAAATTTGTCAACTTAACATTACATCAAATGATCTCTTTTAGTATGGATAGAAGAGCCAAACACAATAGATCTTTCAATGTTCAAATACAAACGCTGTTTTTAGACAAATCTGCACTCTTGAATTAAAAACAGCAGTCTATAGAATTTACTCATTTACTCATATCTCTCTCTTAACTTGCCCGAATTACTTGAAACAAAATGCAACATGCTCTAATGGAGATGACGCCTAAGATAGAACACAAAACACAGATCTAGAAGCCTTTAATTATTTTGCACGGATGCCAATGCACAGGCTGAATGGTACGGCCTTCAGCAGAATTTCGACCTCTCTTTAAAAATAAAAGGCTTGACAATAAATTCTATAATTCTAGGAATATGTTCCCTCTTCCCCCACAAATAGAATAAGACAATACCCACAACCCATATTTTTGTATTTTTTGAATTACGAACAAAAAACCCAATCTGCTGTAGCTAAATCTGCAAATACAGAAAACTCTCTAATATGCAAACTTACTTAACAAGATCAAACTGAAATACAAGCACAAATACAAATGCAAACTTACAAATGATTGAATCACTCATAAGCATACTAAAATCTCCACTAGATGCTATCTCTCAAGCATGAAGTCGAGCCCAGACTAGGAGGCATTCATTCCTCGAAGAATTCCCGCAACCATTTCGGCAGCATAACATTAGCATAGTCCAAAGATCCCAAAATGATGAACCAAGTCTTCCTTATATAATTTCCTGCTGACTTCAAGAAACCCTAATCTCTTCTTCAAGTCAAAACCCTAATCCTCTTTAAGGAATGGCGTCCTTTTCTTTTCAAATTCAATATTGACCATTTTAATTAAATTCGATATTTTAATCATGGCGTCCACTTTAGAGCTTGGTTTTGACTTTAGAAAAATAAGAAATAATCCTTTATGAAGGCGCCACCCTCAAAACCACTTTTTTTTTAAAACAACTTGAAGTCATTAGACTAGGCCAAGGGGGTCAACGTTATAATATAATATTAAAACGTGACTTTAATTAATTATTACAACTTATCTCTCCAAATGCGCCCCGAAGCCATCAATGAGCAAGCCAACTGATCAAACTGACATAGGAAGTCAACCATGCTGGACCCGACTGTTGAACTGCTAAAAATAGAATTTACTAAAAATAGTAAATTCCGGAAAATGCTCTGAATGCCGAGATGAACACACCACTGCGAAGCTCTCTGAAAACCCAGAAAAGATCCGCCATTGAATCCATCATCTCTGAGCAATGACCTCCTCAAAAATAGGAAACCCTAATTTATCTTTCGACTAGCCTTCGGGTTCCCAAGGAAAAGGCCAACGGTCACTAGAAAGATCAGGTTTGAGAAGGGGACATTACAATCTGCCCTTCCCAAAATTGCTTGTCCTCAAGCAATACCACCACAACTCCAGTAATTTGAAGACTAATCCATACGCAACAAGTATGATCCCTGGTTCCCAAATGCGTCTCAGGAAAAACCCACCATGCCGATGCTGCACCACTCTGATCACATCAATGAAAATATCATGCCAATGCTGCACTGACTCCCCTTGTAACTCCAAAGTGTTACCATCTATGATTCTCAAACCGAAAGATCTTAAAGGAAGGAAATCAAAATCATGCAACATCTCATGTCCACGATCCCCCGAATTAACAGTATCAACCATACTACTGTCAATCACCATTCTAAGCAATAGGAGAGATAGACTATTCAAATCAAAATCGAACTCCTCCCCATACCTCCACATGGTAACAAACGGGACCATGCCTGCAAGTGTGACCTCTACAAATCTTCTTGCAAGGAGGGAAGCATTCCTTTGCAAGAGCTCCACAAACTCATACTCATGTCTCCGCATAAAGCTACCATGCCTCATCTGAATTATACTGGCACAACCATGAAGACTACAGAAAACAATCATAGTTCCAACCCCATGAGCCTCCGAATGGTGAACCAAAGCATGTGAGCTACTGCTGTCATGAATCAATACTGAGAGTAAACTGTCAAAGTTTACATCCTCATCCATCATAAGATGAATTTGGAGGGTAGGAAAGGTGTGAAGGAACAAATAATTACTGTTGATCAAGACTAGGATCAGCGCAGTACAATCTGATTCTCGAGTCCTACCCAAGGGAAAACAACAACACCACTCCAAATCCCAAGCGTGAGCATGTGAGATGACCATCGAGCTGCAAAGTGACACCTCCAAGGTGGTTGGAAAACACACTAGATTCATCTCCATGAGAGAACTACCACCTCTTTGATCATGAGTGATGAACCAACTCTCCTGAATGCGAGAAACGCAACATGTAAAGTGGCTGGTCTGCCTCAAACCAGCAAGCTCGAGTCTCAAAATCTGTCCTGGTCTTAGCCGGGAAACACATTCAAGAGCAACCAATCGTTCATTTCTCCAACCCATGCTCAAAATCTCTCTCCAATCCATTTGTTGATGAACAAATGGAACCATCAAGAAGCTGCTAAAGAAAAGAACGACACCAAAAAGTCTGAAAATTTGATTCTTGTTCCTCCATAATTTCTTCTTTCCACAAACTGTATGCTCCATCAACCCTTGTTGAGAATCCCAAGCTTGAATACCCAACTGAAAATAATCTCCAACACTCCGGCAAGGAAACATAGCACATCTCTGAGTGCTAGTCAAAATCAAGTGCATACTTGTAAAATTGGCATCCCCTCTGATGAACCTTTGAAACCAAACCATGAAAACTTCCGGAACACTGAAGCATGAAACATAAGATGACTTCAAATTCAACTCCCAGAGCAGACTAGCATCCCTCAACCCAAGGAATGGATTGACAAGAGTGCAATCACCATATTTTGGTCCCTTTTCCAAAGTGAAGACTGCATCCTCAATTTCTCTTAAGCATTCTTTACTACTCAACATACGTGGCACTTCGTCATGGATTGATATCAAGGCATCCTTAGATTGGAGTTCACGCTTGACCTCATGCTTGGTCTCTTCACTACTTGACTCTTTTTTCAAAACAAAGAGAGGATTGTCATAAGTTGCTTCAGCACCCACTTCAAAGAAGGGATTGTCGAAGACTTGGAAGCCATTACTTACGTCTCGCTGCCCCAAATCTGCACATGCAACTTCTGACTTTCTTGAAATGCTTTCAAGATCAAACTCCTCTTGAAGATAGTCAAAATCTCCAATCACTTGATTGATTTTTTTAGCTCTTTGTGCATCCTCTTGCTCCTTGAAAAGTTTGAAATCTGCAAACTGGTCTGCAACCTCTGTTAGATCCAACTGAGTTTCTTTCAACTTGTCCTTTGTTGATTTAAGCTCCAAAGTGAGCTCATCAACCATACTCTCCCTTTCTTCGAAAACAATGAAGGCCTTCTTTGCAGATTCAACGGCATGATCTCTATCTTCAACCAAGCCTATGTATTCAGACTTCAAGGTCTCCAATGAGTCTCTGATAAGTTGCAACTTGGGAAGAGCAACCTCATATTTCACTCCTCTTTGTCTCTCTTCAAGCTGAGCATCCCAAATAAGCCCTTCAATCAGACTATGTGTGCGATCAAATCTAGATAGAGCTCGCACTTCATCTTCGACGGACACCTCAGGTTGGCCTTTGCACTCATAAGAATGTGAAGATGGTGAATTGCCGATAGGCTGTAACTGAAAAACAGAACTTCGTTTCTCGCTTTTGCTGCCCTCATTGTTGCTCCAACATTCTTGTACTTCACCACCAACTAGTGGGGAGTGCTCAATGTCTTGGGAAACATCATACTCCACTAAGCCTTCAACTTGTTGATTGCAATCAGCTTCATGCCTTGATAAATCAGATTTATGTTTGGTAATTCCTCCAAACCTTTCATCTTCAAGAGCCATATGGCCCTCAAACTCTGTTTCCTCTTCCATGTTACTTTGATCAAACTTGAAAGCAGCCCCAAACTTCAGCATATTAACACCATTGTCTGCTGATAGAGAACCCTTATCGAGTTCCATTTCTTCATCCGGATCAAAGGGAAATTCATCCCATACCGGTTTGTCATCACTAAGTGCCTTCACACCTGGATCCCAAATGGTGAGAGGCTGATTGTTTTGATCACAAGAAGAGTGTTCTTTGTGCAACATTTGGAGTGTTGATTCTTGGAATAGGTCAACTCCCAAATCACTAACGCTGATGTCTTCAAAAGTACCTTCCTCCAAAGGTTGGGTCTGAAGTTCAAACTCGAAACCACCCTTAGCACTGTCACTGAAAGGAAGTAAGGAATCTTTAGAGCTAGCTGTTAGAAATTTTTTATCATCATTATCTTCAATGAACCTATCATCTATAGGTATGTTTATGATCTCATCATGAACAGTCATATGCATGCCATAAAGGTTTTCGTGATCACTTGTAATAAATTCATCTTGTGAAAACTCTTGAGGAGTTTGAGCAGCAACAAGAGGAAAACTATCTATCACTAAATCTTCAACAAGAGGAGGTACAAACTCCTCGAAATCATTACCAACATCCTCTGTGAAGCCCTTAGTCTCAAAACCTTCATGAGATGAATCCAAATTAGGATTCAAGTCTGCTGCTATATTCTTCTCACCGAACTGATCTACATCACTTGCTATCACATGCAAATCAAGGGAAGTATTATGGGGCTCTCCCACACACTCCTCATCTGTCAAGGTTTCTTCATCCAACGCCCTATCATTTTTAGGCAAAATGAGCACCTTGCTTGTGCCATCTTCAACACTAGTTGACTGATTTTTCTCTTCAACTTGCAAATTTGTCGGCTGCAATCCACAAATAGGCACTTCTTCTTCCTTCATTGCACCTGCAACCATGGCATGTTTTGCTTCCTCCTTAATCATTTCCTTGATGTAGTGGACCATAGCCCTCTTTCCAGGGTAATAAGTCACCATCCAATCCAAAAAGGTATCAAATGAAACATCGTTCTTAAATTCTTCTGTCATGCTTTGATAATCTTTATGGAGTTTGGCGGCCTCATGTTCACATTTCCTCTTGAACTGGCATTCTTTAGAAATCCCAATCAAATCCGACTTCTCGGACTTAGCATAAATCTTTCTGATTCCACACCTTAACTCAGGATCCTTCAATAGCGTACACATATCATGCATTAACTCAAGTAGAGACTTCTCTGTAGTCATCTTTCTCTGTTCGTAGTGTCTGGTATCTCTGTCACTCATCTGTCAAGTGAACTTTGTTGGGCACAGGATGGCAGGATCTTGGCTCTGATACCACTGAAATAATCCGAGCCAAATTTTTTTGTTTTTCAAATTGCAAATGACAAGCAGTGCACCCGTTAAGGTTAGAAGTTAAACCAAAACGTGCAAGTAAGCAACTCTAACCAGAATGGCGCCGATGATGGCG
>VDFB02139489.1:0-14802 GCA_007258455.2 Sequoia sempervirens | reverse complement strand
AGATGGGTATGAACGAGTTAAGGAAATCTAATATGTGTATTTAACACCTAATATGCTTTTGTATAGTAAGCAAAGATTGACTACCTTATATTTAGTAATTTAATATATGTACAAGTTTGGGAAGGTCCATCACGTGTTGGTTCCATGTGACTTTGTGTTGTTAAATTCGACTTCATATCTAGAGGTCTCTATGTATAGGTCTGTATATATGTTGACTGTGATTGTGTTCATGTTATGTATGACCCACCCAAGAGTGAACCTCCAGGAGATTTGAATAGTGACAGGCAGTCATTGGACCATGCCAATGATCGATGTCTGGGCTACTATGAGGGATTAGTCAACATTCACTTGGTTCATGGAGGTGAAGGTGGTAGGCTACCTTGGTTATGATTAAGATACAGTAATAGTTGCATGGGTAGGGACCCATCCATGTAGGTAACAATAATATGAGGCTAATTGTTGTATCAAGGGGGTTCACTGGTTGTCACTAAGGGCACGGAAGTGACTGAGGCCAGTGTTACCTAGGATTGTGAAGAAGATAGCTGACAATACCACTAAGGTCACAAGGTGGTATATGTTGGGAGCTACTTCTTCCTAGGTGGAAAAACTTGTCGTTGGTGGCCTATAGGTGATTGAAGTTAGAATCCACCAGGTTTGGTAGGTTCATTGCTTGGGGAAACCCTTGGGATGGTGGACGAACCTGTGGTGTAGTATGGGATTGTCAGTCTATATACTTAGCCTTGTGGGGTTAAGGATGGACCCGCGGTGTAGTATGGGATGCACCAAATCCTCTTCCCACTTGTCCAATGGTGCAGAAGATCGGTGGAAAGGATGGACCCATGGTGTAGTGTGCAATGCATCGATATCCTTTCTATTTGGGATGCATTATGAACATGTGTTAGCCATTGTGTTGTGTTAACCAGTCAGTGTGGATGTGATGTATGTTGGGGATCATCACTATGTATTTGTGATGTATGTTGGAGCTCGTTATTATGCATTTGTGATGTATAGTTAAAGCTTGTCATTGCATATTTGCAATATATGTTGGAGCTAGTCACTAAGGTAATTGTGACACGCAAATGAGATAATAATTGTTGTACTTGGGATCTGTGTATGATCTTGACACTATTGCTCTTGCGATCTGTGTATGATCTAGTTGCAGTTGCACTTGGGATCTATGTATGATCTAGCCTCTGTTGCACTTGTGATATGTGTATGATCCAGTTGCAGTTGCACTTCAGATCTGTGTATGATCCAACCTCTGATGTACTTGTGATTTATGTATGATCCAAACACTGTTATACTTGTGATCTATGTATGATCCAGTTCTTGTAGCACTTGTGATTGGTGTATTGTCCTATCATTGTTGTACTTGCATTGTGTATGAGTAAATCAACTTGTGTATATCATGGTATGCTCATGATAGCCATTATGTATAATCTTTGAGATTATGGCATGAATGACCTCTTGTGAATATTGTGAATGTTAGTACACTAATGTTTGGTAATGATTGGTATGGACCCAACACTTGATGGTAAGATATTTATCATTATATTATAATTTACTATGTTGATAGTTTACATGTACTAAATTAATAGTTACAGGTTAAAGGTAAGATAATAGATCTCATACAAGAGGTGAGATTGAACTCCCTCAGTCATTGTGGGGCGAACTATGATGCCTTTGATTCCCACGAAGGGATACATAGGCAGGGTCATCATGAACCCTCGAGGCTTAGGACGTAGGTCTAGGAATGACCCTAGTTGTATGAACTTAACACCTTTGAGTGTAAGAATATAAGTGTGAGGTTGATTTTTGTTACCATGGTGAATGTTGAGTTATTGAAATTAACAATTCTAATCTATATGGAAAATATTGGGTTGGTTAAGCTAGTAGTTGTGCATTGTTTAAAAAAAAAATTGTTGTGCCCGAGATGGGGATTTTACACTTGTTCCTAGTTAATTCATTCACTAGGTAATTAGGGGACACATTCACATGTTAAGTTTACTTAGGATATAAGATTCTTCTAGAAGTCTTATCTAGAACTTATCTTATCTTTGCATCATTTCCTAGGTAGTTAGTTAGTTGTCACATGTTATAGGATTAAGACACATACCACAATCATGTTGCATTTTATCTCTCTCCTTGCCTATATAAGCAAGGCATCATATGTACTTTCCTATATTTAGTTTGGCATTCTTGCATCTTAATGATAGCATGATATTTCTGCCATTTCTCTCTTATGGAAGTTATTTTGTCTTGCAGACCTATGATCTTGGAGTGTTTGAGGATTCCACCATAAACTCCTACATATTTAATCAAATTGACTATAGCGGAGGGACTAAAAAATTATTTGTGGATACACCCTTCTCTAAATACTCTCACAACAAAGTTTATAATTGGATTTATCCTCACTTGCCTATGGTTCAAATTAGAATGATATTTGGTCTCTTTTCCCTCTTGTTGACACTTGGAGGAAGAGAGTAATGTAATTTGGAAAGCAATAATAGAACATAAGTTTTCTCAAATTTATTAACTTGTTTTTAATATTTTTTTAATATACCATATGAGTTTGTTCATCTTAGAGTTTCCAATATTAAATGTCTTTTCTACAAGCAATTTGAGATTCCAAACTAATTTTTTTTATTTTGTTCTAAAGCTTAGTTAGCTTGGTGATGAATAAATTACTTTTTATTTATTTTTAAGCTAGAATCCTTCAATTGGTATAACATCCTTTTTGGGGATGGGACTATATTTTTGGATAGATTTACCTAGATATTGTATTATTTTATATTGGTGATTTTGTTCATTACTTGAAAAGAAAAAATATTGCTATTTTGTATAAATTTAATTGATAGGAAAATTTCTAGTTACTCCAAATCTTGGGTGATATCAAATGTGTCTATACAAATTTAAGTGCATGGTAACAAGATGGATCTGGAGGTGGCTCACATGAAAACCTTGTCTAGTCATCTTGATAATGCTCCTTGCATAGTGGCAATTACTTCTTATTACCTCATGGTTGATCCCTATGTTGAGGCTAAAGATGTGGTTGCAATGAAGCCTCTTGATGATATTATCATAGTTAGGGTTGTTGGTCACCCCCTTTAAATGCTAGATAACAAATTAGGTAGTCTCCCCTTGTATATTGGGCATAATCTCTACTTCACATCCTCTCAATGACGTGGATGGGTTCCTTCTACAAGGTAGGATAAGTTCCCTTTGTTGGCATTGACAAGTTCCCCTTTATGTGACATTTCAAATAGCCAACTTCCAAAGTAGGGTGACACCTCAATAGTTTATCCTACATTTTGATATTTTGGGGCCCTATTAATGACATTTTTTAGTATTCATTACATTATGTAATTATACGAAATAAATTTTCAATAACTTATAAACAATGTAAACAAATAATTTATATAAATTTTATGTAGATCTAATTTATAATTTTTTATAATTTAAAAGAAAACAATAGCTCTCATATTTGGTTATTTTTCATTAATTTTTTACTATATGTTATTATATTTTCATTCTTACTTGTATTATTTTTATTGAATAATATTTTACCATAACTTGATCTACAACAAAAATATTTGTGTGATTTGTTGGACATAGATGCTTAATTCCAATGACTAGTGCACAAATATTATTTGATAAATTTTTATTGAATATTTTATTTAATTAATTTTTAAATTGTTAATAAGAAAAAGTTAGATTTATATTTAATTTTAAGACATTTCTCTTGTGTATATAATTTTTTTCTATTGAAGTAAGACCATTGATATAGACTTTAACACAATTTTTTTGAGATTTTTCTAATATAGTTTGTCATTTTCATAATGTCTCAAATACATGTCATTTTTGTAATGTACTTTACTAATTATCAAATTCAAAAATATCACATATTATATTTTTTTTGGAAAGCTAACAATAAGAATTGTATTCTTATAAAACACTGTGTTCTTATGACTTTATTGGACACCCCAAAATATAACATGAACTAACATTTTTTTTTTGGGATGTGATTCGATGTGATCCTTTTTGTTTCAAAAGATTATAAACACTATCTGTAGTAGCTAAAACAAACAAACAAAAGCAACTGCCATATATATGTGGACGTGCCGGAGTGGTTATCGGGCATGACTAGAAATCATGTGGGCTCTGCCCGCGCAGGTTCGAATCCTGCCGTCCACGTTTTGATTTTTTGCTCTCTTGACTTTGTCATGAATATATACCACTTTCCTGCCACTGCATAACTTGTAAATTCAGAAATTAAAATTTTACGCCATTCTAAATATAGGTATGAAACCGCATAAAGAGAGAGATTATTATAATCATAATCTTAAACCAAGAAACTAACAGCCGAAGGGGGATGTAGCTCAAACGGTAGAGCGCTCGCTTTGCATGCGAGAGGCACGGGGTTCGATACCCCGCATCTCCACTTTTATCAAAAGGCTCAGTAAAATTAATTCAAAAAATTATAAGGATGAATTATGTAATTAAATATTATATATAAGAAAGGATGATATGAATAAATATAAATTATTAATATTTATTTTACATTATTTTGGAATATAAAATATTACAATTAGATATGTTTATATAATAGATTTTAATTGGGTGTTTATTTTTCTTTTTTCTTTTTAAATTGTAATCAATCTTTCATACTACTTTGAATTGATAAGAAAGGATAATAAATAAATATAAAATATCAATACTTTAAGTACTTATTGTTTGTGAGATTTAATCTCTTTTTTAATTCAATGTTCAAATTTTTATTAGTCGTTTTGATTTAAAGTAAGTTGGTTTTGAAGGGACCTCTAATCTTATACAATAGTTACAACATCAAAATGCTAACAAACATACAAAAACATCAAAATTATAGCTACGCCACTACATGAACCAATCCTTCATACTACCTACTTTGAGTTGATAGCAAGGATGATGAATAAATATGTTTTCAATAGTTGAAGTAATGTTTGCTCACATGGGAAACATGTGATTCCAAGAGAGATAATGTGAAGAGTAAACACACAATTAAAATATCATAAATATATGGAGATGAAGGAAATGTAAACATGCCAAATTATAATTTTTATAAAGTTTTTGATGCGATTGGTATTGCTTTTGCATTAGTGACATTTTTCCCATGTGAACAATCGTTACTTCAACTATTGATAATTTATATTTATTCATTATCCTTTATTATCAACTCAAAGTAGTTTGAAATGAATCTCAAGAATGTAAAGACAAAAAGAAAAATAAACATCCAATTAAAAATCTTATAAACAACCAAAAAATAATATGGATGTATATCTAATTGTAATATTTTATATTCCAAGGTAAAATAAGATAACTCTTAGGAACATATATAATAATAACTCAAGTTTGTATCTCTAAACATATTGTATTTAAAATATCTATACTAAATTATATGTATTCATTATTTTTGTAAAATATGTAATTTGAATTATCCTTTCTTATAATAATTTATATATATATTCATTACCATTGCTTATGTTTTTATTTCCTATCCGTTGTTTTGGGGTTGGTTCATGTAGCAATCTCACTATATAATTTTGATGTTTTTGTCTATTTTTTTGTCATTTTGATGTTGAAACTATTGTTGTGCAAGGTTTATAGTCCCTTTAAAACCAACTTACTTTAAACTAAACGATTAATAAAATGTTGAACATCAAATCAAAAGAAAAAAAAAATCTCAAACAAATAAATAAAAAGTTGAACATTTGATTCAAAGAAAGACAATGGGAAGAGTAAACACACAACTAAAATATCACAAATATATGAAGATGAAGGAAACATAAACATGTCAAATTGAAATGCTTTTCAGAGTTTTTGATGTGATTGATATTACTTTTGCATTAATGGCATATATATATATATATAGTTTTTATTGTTGTTTGTGAGATTTTATATTTCTTTTAATTCAATGTTCAAAATTGTATTAGTTGTTTTAATTAAAGTAAGTTGGTTTGGTTTGAAGGGACATAAACCTTGTACAACAATTGTTACAACATCAAAATAACAACAAAACAAACAAAAACATCAAAATTATAGCAAGGACAATACACAAACCAATCTGAAAGGGGTTTTGAAACCTGATCCAAGAACAAAAACATAAGAACATAAAAAATAATATAACTAGCATAAAAGAAGGAAAAATCCCACTAGAACCCAAAAAAATAAGAAAGGATAGGTTTGTCATAGCTAGTTTAGAGCTTCAAGCACCTCCAACTCCTCACTTATAAAATGGACTTCCTTGATTCTTATCTTGTCTTTTTTTTTAGATTTACCTGTATTACTCTTGGTTGGGTATTTGGACACTTTTGGCCTTTTAGGAACCTCCCCTTTAGCTTTTCCCTTCTGTATTCTACAACTTTTCTGCTATAAATTTTAGACTTTCAATGTTGGAATTGATAGAGGTTTCTCTTGAATCAGCGACCTTTTTTAGGCCATCAATATTTTTTATGTCTATAGAGTACACTCTTTGTTTACCTTTAGGTGATATTTTTCTAAAAATTCCATTTTTCCTTAGTACCCTCAAGCTTTCAACTTTTTTTCATCAACTTATAATATATTTGATGGAATTGTTTGATCTATTTGCATACAAACAAGTGGCACACATTCAGAGCATAAAGTGGCACACACTCATAGCATAAAGTGGCACACACTCTAAAAATAAGAAAGGATAGGTTTGTCATAGCTAGTTTAGAGCTTCAAGCACCTCCAACTCCTCACTTATAAAATGGACTTCCTTGATTCTTATCTTGTCTTTTTTTTTAGATTTACCTGTATTACTCTTGGTTGGGTATTTGGACACTTTTGGCCTTTTAGGAACCTCCCCTTTAGCTTTTCCCTTCTGTATTCTACAACTTTTCTGCTATAAATTTTAGACTTTCAATGTTGGAATTGATAGAGGTTTCTCTTGAATCAGCGACCTTTTTTAGGCCATCAATATTTTTTATGTCTATAGAGTACACTCTTTGTTTACCTTTAGGTGATATTTTTCTAAAAATTCCATTTTTCCTTAGTACCCTCAAGCTTTCAACTTTTTTTCATCAACTTATAATATATTTGATGGAATTGTTTGATCTATTTGCATACAAACAAGTGGCACACATTTAGAGCATAAAGTGGCACACACTCATAGCATAAAGTGGCACACACTCATAGCATAAAGTGGCACACATTCATAGCATAAAGGAATTTTTAAATTTGATAAGTTCTCCCCATTGTACTATTGGTCCATGGATGTTGCACAAAGCATAAGGTGGTCTCCAATTCCTTTTTGTTAAAGCATAAAAATAAAAGAAGACTAGCATCATGGCTGACACATGAAATTATTTCACACATCCCCAAAATTGTCAATTTGATATCCCTTCTTTTTGCACCATTGGTTAAGATAAATGAATTAGCATATGGTGGGCTAGGTCATAGTCAAAGAGAGGAAAAAGGGAATGGTACCATCTAGGACACTACTACACAATAGTTCAAAGTGAACATAACTAACACATCTAGGCATTGCACTATTAGATGGCTATTGGTAAGATGGTATACATGGGTCCCATTTTCTTATCAGAATATAATAAGGTTTCAAACCATTGATTTTTTGTATTAAATGAAGTTGAATTACAAAGAATGAAGCAGTCCAAGGAAAGGAACTATGAAAGAAGAAGAGACAAAAACAAAAATGAACAAAAGCTTTGCACAGATCTGTCCAACATATAGCAAAAATAAAGAACAGTAGCAGCTAAACAAATAAAGGAGACTACTCTCCTAACGTCTCAACAACCACAAAGAAGCAACACTTTAAAGGAAACACTTAAATTTTGAATTTGAAAAGGCATTGTAGTTGTCTAGAGCAACAAATGTCGTCCTCATGGAGTTGTAGAAATTGAAGTTCAATGGACTCCAAATGTTGTACAACTTCCTTTGCACCATCCTTAAGCTAAAAACACAAACATACAAACTGTAGAATGATTTCAAAGTAAAGCTTTAGAATTCCAACTTCTTGATGAGCCATATGTTTAGAAAACATTGATGAACATCTACATTTCCATATATTTAGTAAAATAGTTTTCCTCATAGAATCAACAACCACATTATTTTGCATACCAACACCCAAAACAACCTCCTTCCAATACAAAACGTGACCAAAAATTTCTGTAAAATGGCTAAAGACAACATTCCATTTCCTTTTAGCCCCTATACAATCCCAAAAAATATGCTTCAAACTTTCACTACGCTAACAATTAGGACAATTAGTTGGTTTAATTTTCAATTTTTTAATCTATCACCTACAGGCAGTTTGTGATTCAAAATTTTCCATGTTAAAATTTGGGCATTTGCCTCAGCCTTAGATTTCCAAATCTAGGCACTAAAATTCCCCCATTTCTTTTCACGGAACTTGCATTTCCATTTTAAATTGAGCCTAGGATTAAGTGACAGCTTCAAAAGTAATCTCAAATAGATCTTCCTCAAGGGGAAACTATAAAATTGAAATTTACCAAACCATTTCCAATCCTTTAAAAAATTGTATTATAAAGGTGTACAAAGCTTCATAAGAAGCTCCATTGAAATTAATGAATTCACAAAAGTCAAAAACCTTTGATATTTATTATTCAGCTTAAAGGTATTTTTAATATGTTTCCACTTAATCCAATCATGTAAGTTGAAATCCCAAATATCCTTGAATTGTTGCACACCCTTCTTGAAAAGGTAATTAGTATGTTTAAGGAAGGTAACAACCAACGGATGACCATGATATTGCACAAGTTTGTTCCACCAAATAGACGAAGAAGCAAAACTAAAACCATATTGCAAAGAATCCCCCTTCCAATTCAAAAAGGTGCAAACTTGTTTCTAGGCCTTCTAGATTGATTGCAAGGGAAAAGAAGCCTTAATACTAAAGAATGGAGCCAATAGAATCTTATCCAACCATCTAATTCCTTTCCACTTATGATCCATAGTAGCCTGTACAATATGATGGGGAACAAGAATCTTCCATTGTTCCTCTCCGGATACCCCTCTAAAATCCATTTTGTAGCTAAGCAAGTCCCTTGTGTTTTAGGATCTAGCAAGGGGTGTGTGCAAGAAGTTGAGTCCACTTTTTGGCCAAAAAGTGGAAGTGTTTTCCCTAATTTTCAGAATTTGACACATTTGACCTTAAAATTTGAATCACTTAGAGATGGAATCTTTAAAAAAGTCACTAATCATAAAATGTATTGCTCAGAGTCTAGTTTCCAAATATGTAATTTATTTCAATACCCAGATTGTACAAATTGAGTTTCAATAGGCATTTCTAAAAACCACTGTTTAAAAGTCACTTCTTTTTTTTTACCATACCATGCATGTGTACGACATCCATATTTTGACTTAAATTATCGTATTTTTCTAAATCCTTTTGGGAAAAGAGCTTGTTCTTGATATTTTTGAAATTTTTTTTGTTAAATTTTTATTAGGTAGATTTGTCCTTTTGAAAAATCATGGTGTACAACATGCATAAGATGACCTAAACTTATCATTTTTATTTAAAAATTGAATAGAATTGTCTGAAGTTTGTTCTGTGCAATCCGTTTGTCAAAATGTTATGTTGATCAAAAGTTATTAAAATAGTAAAAAACCCTGATATTTAAAGTTTATGGACCAATTTTATTAGAAATTAATTGAAAAATAGAAAAAATAATCCAATTGTAAAACAAATTACATATTTTGAATCTGCATTGTCTCATCTAAAATGGGTTTTAATTTTTGTCAAAAAATTCTGCAAAAAAAGTCGTCAGTCATATGTCCAAAGTTGGTATTTTTCTCTGACATTGTTAGGACCTTCAACTTGCAGGTCAATCCAGGTTGAAGGCCTAGGTTCGGATTTCCAATGCTTTTCCCGAACCAAAATCCTAGGAAAAAACCCGACCACAAAGCTAATAGAAATTCAAATTTTACAAAACAGGATCGTGCTTTATAAAACGAGATCCTGTTTATTAAAAGCGGGATCCCGTTTTATAATCAGGATCTCGTTCCCTAATTTATAATATTCGGCCCGCTGGAAGGGAAACATGATCTCGTTTTCTTTCCAACGGTCCCCACATTAAATATCAGGGAACGGGATCCCGTTTTTTATAAACGGGATCTTGTTTCTTTTATTTAAATTTACTGCCAAAAAATACTGTGAAGTCTCCAACTTCACATATACGGCCGAGAGCAGTAAAATTGAACTATTTTTCATGAGCTATTGTATTTACAGGCGGTGAACTTGATTTTTGATTATTTTTTCAAATGAGGCATCATCTACACCATTTTTGAAGTGGAATTGTGTTAGTTTTGTGCTTGTTTGGAGGAACAAAAGGTCTTCAACTTGCAATATGGATTGAATTTTTCAAAGGAGGCATGAATAAAACAATTTTTAAAGTGGAATTATGCTAGTTTTCTACTTGTTTTGAGGAACACAAGAGGAATAATTTTTTCCTAATAGGTATTCAACTTCCAATTTGGATTGAATATTTTGAAGTATTTCACTATTAACATTCATTTGTGCTTGAGAATTTTATAATTATGGGAGATAAAGCTCATAATAAGAGAAGGAAGACATTGACTCCTCAAGAAGTTGAAGCAAATAGAGAAAAAGAGAGACAAAGACAAAGACAAAGAAGAATGAGAATGAAATCAATGAATGATGGTGGAGCAACCAATTCAACAACTATTGAAGATGAAAACATTGAGGATACCATGGTTGTAGATGAAGCTAATTTGCAAGGAGTCAATTTGGAGAAGAATATGATTATACAAACAATTCCTACTATGTCTTCAAATCCCTCTTTGAATGCTATGGAGAATGTTTCAATATGCACAAATCCAGGTATGTCTTCAAATCCACATGTTGGTGAAATGGTAAATTTGTATGTAGAAGTTTTACAAGATGCTGGACTTAATGATGTTGACATTGATGATATTGAGAGAGATGAAACTTTTTATAGAGATTTGTTGAAAGCGAAAGAAAAATCTTTTATTTGCAAATAGAAAATTAGAATGATCATTTTTTCTTGAAAAATGAAAACAAAAACACAATATTTTTTGGGTGAAAATGAAAATAAACTTGATTTTGTTCATGAAAATGAATGAAAATGTAAATGAAAATGAAGATGAAGATGAAATGAAGATGAAAATCTAGAATGTCATGTTGAATTTAATGAAAATATATTTTTAAATTGGAGAGTGGTGTTTTAGATAATCTTCCTAGTCAAATTTCTTGGAGGCAAATAAGAACACATGCGAATAGAATATACACCAAATTCTTTTATCATAAAAAAATTGCATTTCAATGTCAACTAATGATGCAATTGATGAGAATGCAAAAAATGAGGAAAGTAATGAAAAGGTTAGGCTTTTATGTTAAACCAAAAAGAAAAGATCAATCATTAAAACATGGTATGTCTACTATTGCTAGTGCCATTCAATCTATTGGGAAAAATAGTCAATATAAAGATAAAAACGCAGCAAGAAGAGCTATAACAATTCATTTATAGTTAATAAAGCAACTTTGAATAAAGAATGGTAAGCAATATTATTGAAGTTTAAAATACATCCTAAAACATTGCTAGAATGACAAAAAGAAGATAAATTATAGAAAATGATCCTATCAATCAATGTTGGAGTTTCAGTGGACAACTACCAAGGTTTGATATGAAATTGAATGTTGAAATTAAATCTTTGAGTAAAACATATTGGCATGATAATACTAGGGTTTCATCTAATGCTAGAGATGTTTTAAAATTAAGGGTGGGGGTCCAAAGTTCGCGATGCTCACCCAAAACACCTATTAGATACAACATAAACTAAATTTTATAGAAAATTTTGTAGCGATTCAGTGTTACCTAGTAATATTAAAATAAGTCAAAGGTCTTTTGAAAAATGTAAACCACAGTATGTAAAAATTAATAAGCAACGAATATCTTGTTGTTGTAAAATACATGTTCAATTTCATTATTTTTATGATGTTTTCGATATATACGTTGTACCTTGCATACTAACATGATTATACATGATTGTGGTATTGATATGCCACCTGAAGCAATAAGAGAGTTTATTTCAAGTTTGTTTTGTGAAAAATCTAATGATAAATTATTTTATTTAAGTTCTTGTATTTCTGGACAATGCATTAACTTTGGAAATCTTTCATTTTTAAGAATTTGTTTGCATGAAAGTGTTGATCATGATTTTGGAAAACAATTAGTAGATGTCAAAAGATTTAGGAATGTTCACTATTCTTTAAAAGATGGAAAAATAGGAAAGCGTTGTGATTTAGTAACATAAAAAGTTAGTGTGCATGCATTTATGAGTGAATTTAATAATAAAATTGTACCAAAATATGTTATGCACTCTAAACATGTTTGATGGCTTGATGGCCAATTTCATGAAACACATTCAATTGGTGCTATACTTCGATGGTTGATTTTTTGTGGAGAATTATACTCCTGGCTCCTAAGAGGAAATTCAATCTCAATATTATAATTGAGTGCAAGTAGCTATGTTTGTCCATATTGTTTTATAGACATGCAGATGGTAGCATTATTGAGGATGATAGAAAATTTTTGAGAATATCGCATTTTTATTTGAGTGACAATAGGTTACACAAATTAGAGTTTGTTCCATCTCTTGTTTGGTGATATATTTTATAGAAAATTTAAGAAAGAGGAATCGGATGAAAAGAACACCTCATATGGTTAGATAATTGTACGAGGCAGGTCAAGAATGCTCAAATGTTCTATTGGTTAAGTAGGTTTCACAAGGAACTTAATGTCCAGCATATATGGAGTTTTTTTTAAGCTGGGCATGGTAAAGGAGAACGTGATGGAGCTGGTGCGTGTGTCAAAAAAAATTCTTGCTAGAGAACAATAACAATTAAAATTCAAGGATTGATTAAAATTTAAAGATGCCGCATTGAGATTGTGGTTGGTGTAATAGAGATTATACTTGCCTATGGTTAAGTGGTTACTCTGGTTGTTGATTCTTTTGGTTGGTGGAAGAAGAGAACATTGTACCTAGATTTGATTGTGAGAAAATCAGTGGATCTACTAAATGGCATTCATTTAGGAGTGCGGCAGCAAGCACATGGACTATTTGGACATGGGAGCTTGCATGATTTTGCTAGTTTTTTTTATCTTAGGAGATTGGGAAGCATGTGAAAATATAGAATGGGTTGAACAATGGGAGCAAAGATCGTTGACACCTGCAGAAGCACATGATCAATATGAAAGAACTATTGAAGAAAATGATCAAGTGTTTGCATCTAAAGATTATGACCATGTTTCAAACCTTGTACAAGAAGTTAGATTTAATTCAATTTATTTCATTTTATTTCACTTTATTAAGTTATTTTGTAATACTAAATTATTTATATGGATATGCGCAAGTTATTAAATCAAATTTTGTTGGTAGGACATGTTTATGTTGTTATTGCACCTGAGGGGAATGAAGAGCAAATAGAATATTGGTTGGATCATTGTGTGGAAACTAAACATAATTTAATAGCACCTCAAGAAGATGATGATGGATTTCATTATCCAACAGGTACGGTGATCCCCTTAAGACACTCCCTTAAGAAAAAATTGATAACAAGTTTTTGATCCCCTTAAGCAATTTTTTAGAACAAGTCTTTGATACCCTTAAGAAAATTTTGAGAACTTATTTGATGATGGTTTTTGAACATGTTTTCCAATAGGATCGGTGGTGATTGTTACACTTTACACAAAATACCAGAAGAAAGAATGGTCTACTTGCATTTGAAGACTATGAAACACATAAAAGATTATACATTATTCACATTTTATGGTGGCAAATAAATATAAAACTAGAGCTGTGATTGCTGGAAGACCTTTCAAAAAAGTGCTATGGTCAATTTCTATGGAAGAGCATGAGGCAATCATAGATGCATTGCAAAAAGAAAGGATGCAAATGGTACAACTAATAAATAAATATAGGTAAATATAGTTTTAGTTTTATTTTTCCTTTTTAAATACATTAAATACATGTTTCAACATTGGTCAAGTATGTTATTAGTTGAAATTGATGAATGGTCCTTTATACATCCTTAAGGCATAATCACAAAAGGATCTAGTCCATGCAAATTCAACCTAGACAACATGGAATACTTGGTAAAAATAGGTAATTATTAGTTAAATTATATTTAAATACATGTTTTGATTACATATTGATATTGCTTGTACATTAATAGTTAAAATTGATTTATTGTCATTTTTTGTATCCTTAAGCCATCATTGCATTGATCTCATACTTTGAAACAAAAAGGAGAGGATGCCTAGATTCAACCTACAAACATATGTGGAATACTTTTAAATGCAAGTACTTGAGTTGTGTACATATAGATAGCTTTATATAAATTAAAATATGTATGTTTTGATGATTTCATTGATATTGCTTATACCTTTTTGATATCAGGTGGTGTGAAGACCTACTACATTCTACGCAGGAGTTTAAGATGTTCTTGAGATGGCATATCCAAATTTTGTAAACATTGTTTTGAGATGACATATATGTACATACATACTTATAGAATTAAACATACTCTATGTACTTCTATGTATCAAATCAATATTCTATATATTTTGGTTTGTTAAATGTGCACGCTTTTCCTACCTTGAAATTTTATGTCTAATTGTATAATCACTAAATATCATGCATACATTATTGTTAAATCAATTATATCCTTAAGACGTTGTATTATGACCTCTTAATACATCCCCTTAATAAATTCTATTATGACCC
>VDFB02139488.1:0-14828 GCA_007258455.2 Sequoia sempervirens | reverse complement strand
CCATCTCACAAAATTTAAAAGTTTGGCACATGAAGTGCGCCCAAGAGCAAGGAATGTTGAAAACAAAATTTATTCAAGTGCTGGAATTAAAAACTTAACACACCCATATGCGCTTGGCTGTGAAGAGGTTGGAAAATGTTCTGAGTGTGAAGAACTGAAAGTTGAGAGGTCTAATTACGCCCTTGAAAGAAGATGGAGGAGTTAAAAGATTCTAAGTCATGAAACTGGAAGGAGAACACCTTGTATGCACCCTACTCCAAGGAGAATATGAACAAAGTTTCCAAGGCGTGTAAGAATGAAAGAACAACCCAGCATTTGCGCCTCTAAGCTCCGTTGTGGTGTATGTACCAAGCTTGAAAGGTAAAATTGTTATCAAATTTTCAAGATTGAACCTCCACCAATGATTTGCCTCTAGCCCCGGAGAGGTGAAGCTGAAATTTAACTACAAGCTGAAAATGAAAAACCTGGGCTTCTACTCATGGCAGGCTTCAAGTGGATAAGATGAAAGCTCCACATCTATCATACCTTGAAAAGAACATTTTAAATAAAAGCTTATGGTATAATATGCACCCACCTTTAAAGGAAGAGGTTGAATTTTAAATTTTAAATGGGGCGTTTGAAGTTGGACTTTGAAGTTGGTAAAGGCGTTTTGATTAAAAGCACATACCTCCACTTGCGCCTTGAGTTTGAGAGGGGAATATTTAAATTTTCCTAAGGCAAGTATTAAAGGCAAAGTTAAAAGATTGATTTAATAAATTTCCTCTCAGCATGATCAAATGAGGATTCTCTATGGCGTTTGAAATAAATTAAGAGGCGTTGGGAGAAATTAAAATTTCTCTAGGCAGTTTAATTGCGAAATCTGCCTAAGTCAGAGAAATTAATTAATTTAATTGATTTAATTATTTTCCTAAGTCAAATTTAAAATTCCCCCTTTAATTTAGACACATGAAATTTTAAAAGTTCGGACGATTTTAATTGTGGGGAATTCGTTTTTGGAGTTATTATGGACGGAAAATAAATTTCGCCTAGCCATTTTAAAAGTGTTGACATTGAATTTTTACAGACGCTGGTGAAATAAATTAAAATGGCATTTGAATTAAATTTTAATAAATTAAATATGCCATTTTAAAAAAGCAATAAGATTATTTCAAATCGAAGTAAAATGATTTTTTTTCGAAATCACTGGCAGTTGGGAGGGAAGTTTTAAATTTAAATCGAGGAAAGAATCTCCCTAAATAGCAAATTGCTATGATGACTGCAAGACGACTGGAATATTCCCTTTTAAATTTAGCAAATGCGTAAGTCATGATGAAGAGAATAAATGGCATCTGCTAAAATTAGCACCAGCTTTTGGCTATAAAACTCCGAAGATTTTCATTCTCATCTCACAAAATTCGAAGCTCAGATTTATGCTGGTGAATTGGGAGAGGTTGTTGAGTTGTGAGATTTAATATTTTCAAAATTTGGAGTTGCTGAAAGTGTGAGAAGTTTTGAATTCGATTTTTTTCAAAGAGTTGTGAGGCTGATTTAATTTCTTTGGAGTTGCTGAAGTCGACTTGTTGCTGAAGTCGAAATTGCTTGGAGTTGCTGGAGATTGATTTTCTGAGTTGCTGAGTTGCGAAGTTGCTGAGATTCGAAACAAAATCCAAGATGTTCTACCTATGCTGAACATTTTATTTTCCGTTTGGCCGGTGGGCATTTAAAGTTGGCCGATTTAATATTTTGCCGAAATTGAAAATGTTTTTCGCTTGAAAGTTTTGAGTTGAAATTGTTTACGCCTCTGCCGAAATTGTTTGAACTTGGAGTTGTTGAGATTTAATTTTTTTTTATTTTTGAAGTTGCTGAGTCAAATCAGAAGTAGAAATTGTTTGAGCTTGTTGATTTAAAATCTTCGAAGTTGCTGATTTATAACTTTCGAAGAGCTGATTTTAAGCTTGCTGATTTGAAACTTTCGAACTCCATTATTATTGATTTAAAAATCTTCGTTTGCTGATTTATAACTCATGGGGTTGTTCATTCTAAATTGTTGAAACCCTTGAAACTTGCGGATTTATAACTTCCTTAAACTTGTTGATTTAAAACCTTCGAAGTTGCTGATTTATAACTTTCAAAGTTGTTGATTTAAAATTGTTGAAAGTTGCTGAAACTTGAAGCATTTTCCGAAGTTGGGATTGCTGGAGTTAATCTCTTTTGGCTGCAAAATTATTGAAGTTTAGAATTTTATCGAGGTTTGGAGAGTCGGGTTTTTATCGCCGCCTATTAACTCACATTTATTTTTGCAGCCAACTCCATCCGCTAGCCGTCTCACGTGATTTTTTATTTTAAAAGTTTGAAGTGTAATGTTTGCCTCATGTTTTGCAGATGGCCGAAGGACGAAAAGCCGATGTTGCTGGAACAAGCAAAGCTGGAGCTAAGGCTGGTAATAACGAAGCTGTCAAAGAAAACGCCTCCAGGCAGGCGATCATCAAGAGTTTGAAGAAATCCTTCATTCCTGAGTCAAAGATTGTGTCGAAGTTTGGGAACTTGACAGACACCAACCTTGGACCTTTCAACCTCGAGGCTTTCATGCGCAGAATGTATGGGCAAGGTGGCAATCTTCCGACAGAAGCATCGCGCAACATTGTCAAGAGAGGGTTATATGCAGCGGCCGGGTTCCAACCAGCTGTTCGTTATCCGGAGTTGATCTTGGAGTGCGCAAACTTTTACAACTCGGACGATCGGACTATTGTTTCTCCGGATGGTATGATATTGGCCAACTTTGCACCTGACGCAATTGGCAAGGCATTTGGGATCCTGGCTACAAACAATATGTTATATAAATCCAAAGAAAAGGCCGACAAGATGTATGCTACATCTTTCGAGAAGTGCATGAAGAGGATCAACACCACTTGGATGCGAAAGCCAAAGCCTCCTGCTGCCAGACTGCCGAAGCAGATAATTTCAGAGGAGCTGAAACAGGAGTACTGCGATATAATCATGTTGCTCAACAGGGTTAACGGTAGCCCGCAGTCATTTGTGTTCGAGCCATGGATGTTCTTTTACATTAGTGTGGTGCTCGAAGGGAAGGTGGAAGTAAATTGGGCTCAAATGATAAGTGACAACATTGATGAGCAGTTCCGGAATTTGAAGAGAACAAAAACATTCTACATGAGCTCGTATGTTATTTACATGCTTGCTCGAATGACAAAATACAGAGGGTTGGCATACCAGGAACCGATTGGCTGTGGTTTTAATCAGTTCAAGATTCACGAATCCTGTAGACAGTTGCATCTCACGCACACAGCTGACTTCAAGAGAGTAAATGATGCTTTCACTATGTATATCACAAGGACCCTTCAGCGGAGGTTGCAACAGAGAATATCTGAAGAGGCACAGATGTTGATAGAAGAGTATGGGTTTTGGTTCGTCCAATTCCCGAAGTTTACTTATTTAAGGCTGCCGGGGTACGACTCATACGTCTACAAATTACCAAGGTACCCAACGAACAGGATGATACTACTTGAGCTGTCTAGGCAACTGGTAGCCTACGACAAAATCATAAGGAGAAAGAAGAAGGGAGGCTTGCACTTTCCCATTGTGTTGGGAAACTCACTTGAAGAATGCCCTACTTTGCAGGCAGCCAAGGAAGCTGAAGATGAATTGAAGTTCTATAAGTTGACTCTTCATACCAGCCGGCAGGATTTTGATCCTCGGGGAAAGATCAGAATAGTTCAGGGTGAGGAATATAGACACAGAGCTCACTTAGAAGATTTTTGGGCAAATGTTGGAGACGAGGCTGAGATTAGGAAAAGAATGTTTTTGAGGTTGCCTCTCAAGTTGATCAGAGAATGTGAAGTGGTCCAAGTGTCGGATCAAGTCGAAGAGGATACCAGGCTTGTTCATCCAGATTATGAATCTATAAAGAACACGCCGATTCCACCACTAGATTGGGCTGAGCCGGAGATTACGGATTTAGACACTTTGTCTATTCCCGTCTTGACTTTCACAAGGGCTTGGGTAGAGGAGCGCGTTCACAGATTAAGGAGAAGGTCGGTTGCCCTCACATACGACCTCATGGGTGATAAAAGGCCACCAGTGTTGGCGAAAAGGAAGAAACAAATTGCCCGAGCTGTGGAGCCACCACAGCAGGAAGAGCCAGTTCAGCCGGAACCTCAGGGATCGGAGGACACATCATCCACTCAGTTGGTGACCCATTCCTCCAGCGTGCGCGAAGTCTCACTGTTTGTAGATCAAAGGGCTCAAAGGAATGAAGAACCAGAGGTTGGAGAGGTTAACCAACCAATGCCGAGAGAGTTGGATACTCAAAGTGCTAACGTCCCTGAAGGTGCCAATAAGCTAGATGAAGGGGAGGAAACGGAAACAGACACCCACTTTGATTATGCCTTCAAAGAGGAGGATGTCATAGAGTCAAGGGTTGGAGTTCATGAGGAGAGTGATCAAAACGTTGAAATAATTGAGCCTCAACAAAATACTGCTCGAGAGGAGGTTCGGGAAGTGGAAGCAACTGAAGAGCAGCCCCTTATCATTTACGACATTCAGCGCAATTGGCTCTCACAGGCAATCAGGAGGGATCAGGATGATGATGCTGACCTGGCAGTTGAAATGGAAGAGCTTCTAAACAGAACAAGTAAGTCACCTAAGAGGAAGAGAGCAAGAAAGTATACGAAGATGGAGACTAATGAGGCCGGTTCACGCAGCCTCCATATTGCTGTTCCAAGGGAGGATCATGATTTAAGTGACGCTATGCCAGAAAATTACACGGTCACCACAATTGAACTCGGACGTCCTTCCGGAGTGCAAGTGGTTGAGGAAGCTGAAAGTTCATTCCAAGCGTTGAAGGACAGGTTGGTAAAAAAGGAAGGGAAGTATAAAAGGTTGAAAAAGGAGCACAAGGCATTGGTCCAATATGTGCAACATCTAGCACATCCAGTTGCTCAAGAGAATCCAGTGGTAGAGCTTCCGCCTAAGCTACCACGAGAGCCAATCAGTGAGCTTGAGGAGATAAGGAGAGCTGTACGAGAGGGAGACAAGTGGATAAGCGGTGTCCGCACTGAGGCAGAAAAATTCATGGCCGATCTTGTCTCATCATTTCAGAATGCATCTAGTATCCTTTCACGTTTAGATGGTGTCGAGCAAGCTTGGGGAGACACCCATATTTTTCAGGACAAAACTATTCCCCGCCTTGCTGTTTTGATGCGTGTGCCCACACAAACTTTGGTGAATGAGGGAGTGATCCTGGCAGGCGACAGGTATGATTTTTGTGGGTGGCATTCAGCGGCATTCACTAGAAAGAGCTTCTTTGACACGGCAGCTATGGAGTCCTCCAGGATCAAGAAAGCAATGAGGAATATTCACGAGGGTATCCTCAACACGTTGGATGCGTTGTTCGCAAGGAGGCTAACTCATGAGGAGGTAGAGGTGGAAGGATTAAAGGCAAGATTGCAGCCTTTCTTCTCTGAGATGAGGACGTTTTCCCAGCTTGACTTTGAAAACATCTCTACGTTTTCAACAATTATTCAGAGTACACAGGATTCTATTGAGGCTTGGGGAAAGTCTTGTGAAAAACATGAGCAGATGGTGGCTATCCTGGAATATCAGCTTAATCTTACTCCAGCAATTTCTGAGGAAGAGGTCGATGAGGTGCTGGCCCGATTCGTAGCATACGCGGTCAGAGAGAAGAGCAAGGGAATCCGAGTCATGGACAAGAATCTTCTAGAAGGGTAGTGGGCATTAATTGCTCATAGTGGTCAAGGAGGAATCTGCTATTTTTGGGATCATTTATGACACCACTCCTCCACCTTCTGGCGGTTTTTAGGGAAAAACTTGTCTAGGGCTGAGGTGGCTCGATCTGCGCCCTCCATTGTAATTCGATCTGGACCGTCTGTTGGACTTGGCCAGCTATATAAGGGGGAGTCCCCCTCATTTGTGAAATAGTTAGAATTAGAAGTAGTCAGCAATTAGTGGATATTGGAGCAAAATAGAGAGTAGATATTTTTGAGTTAGAGTAGTCTTCATTGCATTGTTTGAGGGAGAAGGGGAATTCTCCCTTTGAGAATTTTTGTAAGAGATTTTCACAAAGGCTAATCATAATAAAGCATTTCATTGATGGTGAATTCAAACTTTGTTGTGAGTAGTTGTGAGATTTCTTCTTCCTTTGACTTCAACTAGGACTTAATTTCATGCTAATAGTTAGATATGGATGCTTATGTTTGATGTAAGTGAGCTTCTTTGATCCATACCACTAACAATCTTACTGATGGTAAGCTTGTCCTGCATGGTCAGCTGGAATACTTTATACTTAACTTCGATCAAGATTCATGTGTAGCTATGCATCGTTGTGATGGTATTTGCATTATTGAATCGTGATTTGAACATCCTTTTATCCTTTGAAGATTGCACTAACTTTGTCGAGGCTGTCCAATAGGAGGCTAGACAACGTTTGTTTGAAGTTCATTGAAATTGAGCATAACATCCCTTGCATTTAGGTTAGAATTTAGATTTTCGAAATCTCTGCAGCCATTCAATTCCGCATACTTTTGGTTAGCCTTAGGAAACTCGCACTTCAAAGCCAAATCATTCACACAAAATCCCTTTCAAAATATATATATGTTGTTTACTGCAAGTATTTTGAACAATTGTGTAAGTCCCCTTGTAAGAACACAACAATACACATCAACCAACTGAGGGTGTTCCAAGTATTTCTAACCTGAGTTGAACGCAGGATCTATCTCTAATCTTAGCACACAATACTTTGATCAAGAGAGGATAGGGTATTTACTGCAACTTTGTTCATTGACAGGCGGCCATAAAAACCACGCTAACAAGCATCTCTATGAGTCGTGATTTTCACCACTCCTACATGTTGGAGTTGGTGAAAATCTTGAAGTGTATCAGCGAACATTCTCACCGCTTTGACAATCTAGGGGAAGGTCTTCAATGTTCGAGCAGCAATTTATCCTGGTCGAACATGTGGGAAGAGGGATGATCATTCAAAAAATGTTGAAAATTCATCATTTTAACTTGCTAAAACTAAAAATTTCACCGCTTTAACAGGTGGGGAAACATGGTGGGAAAGCATCACAGAACGATGCACAAAGAGAGGAAAAATGCAAACAAGAGCATTGTGTAATACAAAATGTTAGAAATTGACTAGGGCACGTTTCCAAAACAAGAATAAACCCTAACAGAGAAAACACAATGACCAGGATTGTTTTGGTAAAACAAAGAAACACAAAAATAAAATCCTCAAACCCTAAATAGAGAAATAGATTCAAAAGAAAGTATTGAAAACCTATGAAAAAAAGAAAGATGAGAAAGAGATAGCATTAAAGGACAACGAAGAGGAAGAAAAATGAGGCGCACCTAGTAAAACGTCAAACCCTAGGTCTGATGCTTGAAAAATCTTTAAACTCGAGTCCACTGTGGCGATTGGAGAATGACCAAGTGGAGAGGAAGAGCGAAAGAATTGACAATGAAGATAGATTAATGTAAAACGACTTATTAAGTCACCAAGAGAAGAGTTTAATGAACTTAAATTTTGCATTAATTATGGGGAAAAAGATGAACTAGCGGTGAAAATCACCGCTTGTGCATGTAGTAGACTCAAAAGAACAAAAAGTGCACTAGCGGTGATTTTGACCTCTTGTGCATCTTAGAGCTGGGTGTAAAGTGTAGGAGTATTGAAAAACATCGCTCCAAAACTTTGAGTTAAACTTTTCCAACTTAAGGCTCATGTAGGAGCGCTGAAAATCAACACTCCAACATGATTCAAAAATTGACTAACTCCCAAGGATTGGGAATTAACGAAGATACTTGTTTCGAAGCTCTTCGAAAGATGAACGGGGGGAATGCTCAAACAGACTGTTTGAGGTTTTAGACTACACTTCGAGGTGAATTGAAATTTTCCTTGTTTTGCATACTTGAAGTACACATAACTACGAAATGAACAAGTTTCGTAGGGGGTTATCCCATGAATCTTGCGCAACTGGATTCAAGGATAACAAATTTATAGAGAACTAAGGAGGAAATATGTAAATGGTCTTTGAAAACCAAAACTAACAATGCCCATATGAATAGCACTCTATAGTAATATCTTTAACCAATAACTTCCATGACACACATCCTCAAAATCAACATTCCATTTCTAAGCCACTACACCTTGTTGTCTCCACTTATCATAACATACAATGTAAGGTACTAGGTGTATGTGTATACTTCTATTTCTCATGTTATATTTTGGATTTTGACACTATATTATAATTTCCAATGATGTTATTTTGGTATTGCTATTGTAGGGTATGGACCATATATTTTGGAACTATATATACTTAAGGTCATGTTGTATTTTGGCACTAGTATCATACTTTTCAATGTTATTTTCATGGATTTCCATCAAGGTGTATGAATTGTGTACTTAGAATAATGTGTGGACTTGTTTAGGATTGGTCTCATCATTGTTTAGCTTCACTATTTTTATTTTGATATGTGATTTTTCCTAATATGCGTATTGAGTTCTTAGAACCTCATTAGTTCCTTAGAATAACACATTCATTGAATTTGCACAAAAAGGATTTAGAAACTTTCAAGAAAATGTTTGGTCTGATGGACGTCATTAAATTTTTTTATTTAATTTAATTTTCATTTTATGCAATGGATAGACTTAAGAAAAACATCCAGGAACCATAAATAAACTACATGCTTTGATGTTTTTTCCAACTCCAAGCACCATGCTGAAAATTTTAATAGTTCTTGAGAGCTCTTTTAGTGTAAAAGGTGTTCCTATCACCCCCTTTTTTTCAAATAAGATAGTGTTAATCACCTCATCAATTCTCAACAATATATAATTGGCTAATTGCTCTATTCCTAGCACGTTCAAACAAAATCCATTTTTTGAGATCCAAATTTGTCAAGTTCAAACCTACAATTGCCTTTTGCAGGATACACATGTGAGATCAAATTCCAAATTCTAAGACATAAGTTTCCTAGGGATTGGAGATCAAAATTTGACATGGAGGGTTGTCTTTACATTGTTTGAAAATTATAATTTAAACTCTAAAGTTTGAGTCGGTGCAACTTAGAGTTTAAAGTTCAGGTTAGTGTAACTTAGATCTTTAAGTTTAAGATTCTGTAAAATGAACTTTGAATCTTAAGCCAATGTAGAAGTACACTTGAACCTCAAAGTTTGTGCTTGTGCAATTTAGATCCTAGAGCCTAAGTTGATGCAAATTTGATCCTATACCTCGTTTCTTAGGATGCCATCAAGGTGGCTTGTTAAGTGAGGTGCAAGGGTTTTTAAGTTGACATGGGAAACCTTGATTCTCCTCAAAATCTCATTGTTTGAGTTATTCGTGAGGAATCCAACCCATGGTTTAGTAATTCTTCTACTTGTTTCAACTATACATATTACATGGGTCCATATGCCAATTGTGTCATTGTGTTGTATTATGACACCTTGTGTGTGTAGGAGTGTAATGTAGCATGTTCAATGTCACTTCTATAATGCAAAAAATATGTTCATCTATTTTTTATCCATTAATATCAAATAGAATTTTGGGGAATTATACAAGATACTCCACTCTCTCACTTAGCACCCAGGAATGAAAAAAGTGGTGCAAATGTATTCAAATACTTTGCAGTCACCACTCTCATAAGTGTAATAATAAGTTATAGCTTACAAGTGAGAGTATGTTGCAAACTCAAATCATCCAAACACATAACAATGGTAAATCATATATGGGAAACAAATAATCATACAAGAGATGCAATCCATTACACGAGATATACATGGAGAAATCCTTGCAGAAAAAGATCCAAAGCTTGTATTAATCCTTTAAAAAAAATTACAACAATATAACTTCTCCCTTTGAATTTTTGCAGCACTTTATAACTTATACAACCTACAAAATAAGTTACTCTTCCTCCTACTCCAAGCTCCAACATATAGCCAAAGTAATAGAAGAAACTATATATGGTTTCCAATACAATGGCCTTGGACCATGAGCCAAGTAGTCTACATGTAAAAGATACCTCATGAGGAGTTCCTAGGAGTTAAAAGCATCCTTTTAGAATCTTCAAGACTTTACGCATGAACTTGGGTCACATCCTACTTCAATACAAGACTAAAAATATCCATCAAAAGACAAAATAACAACTCCTTATGTCCAAAAAGGCTACCCGCTTCTTACACATAGTCAAAGATGCTTTCTTAGATATCTGACAATATTATAGATGATTTTTACACCATTACAACTATGAGATTCTCTTCCACTTCATGCAAAGTGTCTAAAGGGGTTGTCATAGGCCTAATTTAGCTTCCCCACTCAATGCCACCTTGCAAAGAATATTTCAATAGTAAATAATATTTATGTAAACACCTAAAATTCCTATATACACATCACACATTTGAATTCACGTAATTAACATCATTTTCCTCATTATCACATAATTACTCAATTTTAATTAAATAATTCAAATTATTTGGTTAAATTTATTATTTTCTTCTATTAATTGAATAATTCATATTATTTGATTAATTCACCAAAATTCATCAGGTTCCTCTTTCATCGCAGTTAATGTTGCACCACATTCCTGGGGTGCAGTTACTTTTCCTTTGCAGGTAAATGTGGTTTAAATACCGCGAATTATGACTTTATATGTTTCAGGACGGTGATAGACCATGCATTATAATAGATTGCTCTTTCATTGCTGTGGGTGCAATGATGTAATCAGATGGTATAATAATCCGTGAACTTCGTTCGACAACTTCTTTTCTACAGATGCCAAATTTGAAACCCTCCGATTGAGAAAGTATATCACCTAAGACAAAACGTTAGTATAAAGTACTGGTATTACCTAAAGGACCGGGTAATGCGTGGTGGGTTTTGGACTTGGTTGCGGGTTGGTGATAGCTTTTTGGGTTGGTAAAAATGTTTGGGTGGTTGTCTTTGATTCTCTTTGATTGTTAAGTTGATTTGAGTCATAGTATTAAAATCCTTTTATTGAAACATGAGATAAACTTTGTGTATTTAAATATATATAAATGGATACATATATATTAAATGTATATATGTATATATACATATAACTCATATATATGAGCGATTGTGCGTGTAAGCATGCTTAGGTAGAAATACCTACATATACTCATATGTGGAGTACCATGCATGTACATATGCTGCACTATGTTATTTTTATGGCCCTATTTATTTTGGCACTTTTATTTTTTTTTTGTGTATTTAAACGAATATATATACGCATATATATATATATAGTTGGCAAATATATGTATGCATATGATTGTGAATATATATATTATAATAATGATTTACTATAATATATATATGAATATGACATGTTAAATTAAAACACCACTCGCATATATAATGCGATGGAATAAGAAGTGTTATAGCTGAAATATTATTTGCATGATATAGTGTGATGGAAGAAAGAATGTTGTCATGTGAAGCAAGCAAGTAAATATTGTATAAAAGTATGTATAATCTGTCATGCATATGGCTAAGAAGCCAAGTGATGGAATAAGTCAAATAGGTAAAGGTGGCGTGTAAGTTTATTACTGTTAGAATGCATTTAAAAAGTAACTGTTATGCAACCTGTAGCCACCAATGTAGGTGCTAAAAGAAAGCATTATGGAATGTAACCAATACTATGAAAGCCATGTGCAACACCAAATAGAGGGCTTCGATCGAGTAAAAATAACATTTTTGAAGCTGTGAAAACCCATGACTTGGCATAGTAACAACTTGAATGAGTTATAGACTCCATGTGTGCTATGAAATGAGAGACTTTTGCTGAGTTAATGTACAACAACACATAGGAAGGAAAATGTCTACTGGGTCGTGGCAATTAGAGGAGGCTTATGAGAGTTTTGTGAGATAAATTTACAAACTTTTCAGCCAGAAAAACCCATGGCTGGCGATAGGGAAGAGAGGTGGCGCATAACTTAGCTATCTTTCAGCTAAGTTATTCATGGTTGTGTTCATTTTTGTAGCTTAATGTGTTGTTATTCATGGTTGTGTTCATTTTTTGAGTTTATTCTTGTGTGTATTCGTGTTCATTTTATTATTTTATAGAATTTGAAAGTAGTTTTTATTGTGAGTTGAGAGTAGTTTTATCTTTTGTGAGTGAAGCCGGATTATTTATGGGTTTTGAGAGCATAGGATACTTGATTAGAGTGGAGATATGTTGAGTTTGGTAGAGGCAACAAGCTGAGTCTTTAGCATCAAGCATGAAGTTGTAAGTTCTTTGTTGGAAGCTATATTTTCCAGGAATGCTTTAGATATTATTAACTCTTTATCTTTCCAATTTTGATACTTTTATTTATTATTGGTTGCAAGTGTGGGTTCAATCGTTGTTTACTTCTTATATCTTTTGAATAGTGCTTATGCATATAGCTAGAATATATACAAGTTGGCTTAAAAAATCTTATTAGCATGATATATATAGCTACCATGATTGGAGTAGTAAAGTGAAGCTAACTAGAGGGTAATATGATATTATCTAAGATATCTTATCATGCATATAATGCTTGCATAAGTTATGTTGATATAAATAAAAAGAATTGATATCATGATAGAAGTAATATGTCATCATTATCTAGGGTATGATGTTACGAATACCTATGTTGGTAGTTTAACCATGGGTGGAGAACTTATGTTCTCGATTGCTTATAACCCTTGTATGTAGGAGATTAGTTTATTCCCTAGGGTTAGGGTATACACTTGAATGTGATTATATTGATATTCAACAATAGGGTTGAAAAACATATTAGAGATATATACATTCTAATTACCTATTTAAATGATATTATCTTATACTTTACCAAGAGTCTATTAATACCCATTCACAGTATTCTTATCTTAAAGAAGAGGAATTTACGTCTTAACAACCCAAAGTCATAATGTGAGGAGACTTTAAGGTGCAAAATCACATACTCCTCTTAAACTAAAAATGTCCTCCAAATTAGATATGAACTTAACATACATTTTAAGCATGTGAATTTATGTGTCATACTAAGGGAAAGGATATATGATTGATTATGAATATACAAACATAGGTACCTTATATAAATGATTTAAAGGATAACTTGAAAAGAACCATGAGGAAATTGGAGATTAATCGAAAGGTTCTTAGTTGAATTTAATAGAAGTTAAATAGCTTATTATGCTGACCTACGATTATTGGATATTACTATGAACATAAGAGTTTATATGGTATTTAATATCAAGGATAACCAAATTGATTATGGCATCCTAGAAGGATGAAGCCATACTAGATATGACTAAGAGTCTAAAACTCGATACCAAGAAGTAATCTTCAAAACAAGTTTAATTTTGAATTATAATACATATAGACATATTGACAATGCTTTAGAATGGGGCCAGATGTGTCTGGTGAGCAACCCTGTCATTAGTAATTGTTGCCATGAACTGGAGATGCGTTGCCTCCGCCAGTTGAGAAGACAGGCAGTGCCAGTTCAGTATACTGGAGAATGTGTGGCCAAAGGTATTCAGAGATGGGTTAAACCCTAGTGGTGCAGTTAGATCAATGTGTCTTATAAGTGTTATCGCTGTGTATGAATCTTGTTTTTATGTTATTTTCAAATCTTGAGTCAAATAAGACAAGGTTCCGCCAGGTCAATAAGTTTCAAGTCGAGTGAGGGGGTGGGTGAACATATGACAACACTTCATATAAAGTGGATTTATTATTTATATATATGAAAACTTTGGCCAAAGTAAATGTAGATGCCACTACATACATTTTGTCAGTTCACTATAAGCCAAGATTGCATAGCTAGTAGGGAGTGTCATGCATGTTAGGTAGGTATCCAGTATATTACAACACTATTTATGTAGGACATGACACCATGCTCAAGTAGGCATTATATTAGAGGGTTTCCATATCAAACTCTTTGTTGAAGGGTGTGGCCATCTTACCGATTAGGAAGATGTGCAGGGGACCACATTAAGTTCGTGGTTGGTAGAAAATCACTTGGTTGATGCTCTTCCTCATGCAGTTGGAAGCCAAGACTTGTGAAATTTAGAAGAAGATGAAGATGTGTGTTCTAGATGTGGACATCTTGACCATTATACTCTTGTACCATTAAGCTCTTGTAAGCTATGATTTGTAATTATGATCTCGAATCTATTTGTAAATGTATTTGAAAGATGAATTCATTACTTGGATTATGTAATGTTACTTCTATTATGCAGTATAATATGAAATGGTTTATTTCAAATGTGCAAATGTGTTATTAAAAAGGAAAATTTGATTTCCATGAATTTGTGAACTTGAACTTTTCACATTCTCAGTTAAAACTTAGGTGAAATCAATAGGATAACCTTTGGGTATGTTACAATTAAATAATTTTCCAATTATTTAACTAAATTTAATTGTTGTCTCCCATCATGATTAAATAATTTTGAATTATTTAATTAAACATTAATCTTTCCTCCCATCATGATTAAATAATATTCCAATTATTTAATTAATCCCAATTTTCCTCTCACCTCACAATTAAATAATTTTCCTAATTATTTAATTCTTAATTTTCCTCCAACATGCACAAAGCATATTCTATTTTCAAAAAGGGAATATTCCTGATTCAAAATATCTTCTTCACTCCAAAATATCTAAATGGCATATTCCCTCTAAAAAGGAATATTCCATAATTTAAATTCAAATTTGAATAGATATTTTCCCTCCAAAATATCTTTAACCAATTTCCTTGAAATTAGGGATATTTTAGGCTCCCATTCATTCTCCACCCTTTGATCTCCCTGATTCACTCTCAATTGTTGATCTTCATTTTC
>VDFB02139487.1:0-11057 GCA_007258455.2 Sequoia sempervirens | reverse complement strand
TTTTCAAATTTTATGTTTCCAAGTTATTTCTCTTGCATATTTTGAGACTCATCTCTATTGTATGTTAACTTAGTTTCAAATTAGGATAATTATATTGATTCTAAAAGGCTTTAGTTTGTTGTATTTCAACAAATATACTAGAGAAAACACCTAGTTATAATTAGGGTTTCTTAATTAACTTAGTCAATTAGAATTATTTTTTGTTCTTTGATTTGGTGAACCTCAAACACACCATGTAAATGAAAATTTCCAATTTTAAGTGTTATATTAGTTCATAATTTTCTACTTTTAGTATATATTAGATTTTTGAGAACTTATCTCTTGTGTGTATTAGTGTACATCTTTTTTTTTTTTGGTTCCTTTTTCATATAGTATTAGTTTCTAGTTTTTTCTCTTTTAATCTCCTATTTGTTTCAATCCTCAGTTCTTTTTTTTTTTTTTTCCATTTTTCTTTCATTTTCCTTTATCCTTTTCCTCTTAGCCTTATTTTCACTATCATAGTCTACCTTTCCCACCCTATCTTTGATCTCTACCTTAAATACCATGGCCTCCTCTTCATCACCCTCTATATATGATAGTTTACTTGACCTTGATACTTTCATAAATTATTTTCCACTCATTCTCATATTCTCACTTTCCTAGATTTTTTATTATCTCTCACTTCTTGTAGCTAAATTTTCTCTTGTCTCACCAATCATTTTTTATTTCATTTCTTAACTACTATCCTAATTCCATTTCACCACCTTCACCTTGCATTGTCTCCTAAATTTGGACAATAATTGATAAGGAAACCCTTCTCCATGACTACATGACAATATTTACTCTACATTTCCTTCCTTACCCCCTCCACTAGATCCAAATGCTTCTCTTTCTTGGAACGAATCACTCTCATCATGTTACTAATACTAATGTACTTTCTTATTTTATTAATTCCTAGCCACTTACTCTCACTAAGTTGTTTAATTTCTATGACATTAATCCATCCATACTTCATTCCTAAGATCCTAGAGTAAGTTATTATCAAAAATACTTTGGTGGAATTATGATTGGGCTACAAAATATAAATAAACTCAATAATCCCTACACACCAAAAAAAACCTAATAAAAAGGATATAGATTGAGATTTTAGATTAGAGTGAACTTAAAATTTTATTTTTTCTTCATTAGATGAAAAATTGCACCATGTAGAAGATTGTATATACAAAATATGTAGCCTAGAATGAAAGGATAAATGATAAGTACAATATCTGAAATGAAAGGAGTGATGAACATCATCAATTTTGAATTAATTTTTCATCACTCCATCCCCCTTTCTCTCCCTACCACTCTCTCTCCCTTCATTATTCTTTATCTTCCTACCTCTCTTTCCCCCCCTCCCCCTCTTCTCTTGCTTCTATCTCTTTATCTCTTTCACCATTTATGTATATTTATCTCCCTCTCACTCTTTATCTTTATATCTCTCTCGAGACCTCCCTGTTTATCTCTCTCCCTCCCTCTCCTTCTCTATCTCTCTCTCCCTCCCTCTCTTTAGCTTTCTCTCCCTTTCCCTCTATCTATTTTTATCTTTGTTGCCAATTTTTATGTTTCTCTCCCTTTCTTTCTCTCTTTCACTCTCCCCTCTATCCCTCTATCTCTTTATATATCTACCATAATTCTCTATTTGTATCTCTTTATATCTCTCCCTATATCTCTATCACTTTCCATCCCTCTCTCTATATATATCCCATATCACATTTATCTCCTTCTATCCTGGTATGTGTGGATAATGATGGGCCGTATGGTTGTAATAAGGATGGGTATGTGGAATGGACGAATTTTTTACCCAAAATTGATGAAACTAAAAGGGTTTTAAAGGAGGTTCTCAAAATTTCCAAAAATATAAATTATGCTTTTACTTTGAATTTAATAAGTAATTATTATTCATTTCTATTCAAATTACATCAAAGTCTGATTGATAGCCTGATTGAAAAACATCTATAGATTTCAAACCAGACTGCTACTTGAATCTCAAAACATGCATCACATTCTATGCTTCCATACTATAGGATTAAAAAAAATAAAAATTAAATTTCATGAAGTTTTGGACTCAAGCATAGTGGTCGACATAGCTGTGTTTTTATATTTTTAAAAGTTGTAATAAAAAATTCCATAATTAAATATTTACTTGGAAAAAATACAAAAAAAATATGCATCAAGTAATCGGAAAATGAGTCCTCATTTATATATCTCTCCTCCAAAATCTTATAAAAAATATATTATCATTTTATTGTGGTTAGATGGTTCCATTGCATTAATCTTACTTTTTATTTCTTTTTTTCCCCGGAATTTAAGTAATCAAATGCAGATTGAAATTCCCAACTTTCACCAACAGATTTTTTATTTAAAAACCTAGTTGTTTAGAAACTACATTCAATTTATTACAAATTTTGTTCTTACATATTTTTCAAATTATGTTAATAACCTATTCATTTTTTTATGTCAAGTTGCCTAACTCGATTTTTCTAAATTTTTTGCCACAATTTAAGGGCCTATTTTTTCCATGATGATCCCAAGCATTCATACCCATCTCTCTTTCCCCTCTCCCTCTTTTATCTCTCTATCTCACCTTCTCCCTCTATATTTTTTATCTCTACATTTTCAATGATAGAAATTTAGCTCTTATTTCTAATTGTTTAGATGGTGTTCCACTTTCTTTATACACTAAGACTATAATTTACTCTAATTTTCTTATGTTAATATAGGTGCAAGATCATAATGTTTCACTAGAAGTTACACATTTGTAGGCACTAATTGACAACTAATATACTACTCCCTACATAGTTGATAGAGTTGTAGCTCCTACTTTTTCCCTACCTCATGATCACAAGTATGGTCTTGACCAATTTTCTAAATGATATTGTAAATACTAATCTCAAATCTCCAAGGAAAAATTTCCTATGGATTGTAGTACGTGTGGATGTTCTCTACCCTCTTGGCTACATTTTTCCCTTTCTCATAGATGTGAGAATCATGGCTAGAAATATTAAAACAAGTTCACTTGCTTAAAGGTGGCATATTTTCCCATTCTTTCTCAACATGTAGAAGATAAAGATAAGGGTTTTTAAACTAGCAGAAGTTTACTGATGATAGTACTATCCTAGTTGATGTGTGTGGTAAACCTAATGATCACAATCCCTCTCTTTCTAGTATTTCTCTTCTTACTTAGTGATTTTATTATCATTTATTATTCATCAAAGTCCACTCTTTCATTTTTTCATCTTTTATGTAAACTTAATCTTACCTAAATTCTTAAAGTTTACCTCTTTACTACCCACATATTTAAATAAATTATTTATATGATCACATAACTATAGAATTTAAATTTCATATATTAGTTTCCCTCCCTTTCAATTCCTTACATTCAATGGATACAACTAATTAAGGGGCATATTTTCTTTCTAAAACTCTTATGTTTAGATTATACATGATTTAAAATTTCTATATAGAGACCAACTGAGATGAATATATAGATCATTCTCATATGAGACACTACTACATAATACACATTAGCATCTCATGGATACCAAGCCAATAAGAGAATTGACACTTTTGATAGAAGTAAAATTTATGTATCCTTCCTCTCTCATTATCATTAATGATAGAGGCTCTCATAGATCAAGAATAGATCAAAGGAATATTTACTTAGCATCCAAGTTTGTAAGTGCTACATAATCTAAGATAAATGATATTTATAAGGTTCACATGCACTTCAAAGTGGTGAAAAATATAATGGTGAATTTTGCATATAATTATAATTCATTTAATTTTATACCCGTTTGCAAAAAATGGATCAAATAATTGGTAAAATCTTTTGTAAATTTGAGCTCCTCCCCAGACATTATTACATATCCATCTACATATATATTCAAATATACTTCCCCCACCTTATCCTTATACATTTTTCTTTTATATATTCACTTGAATTATTGAATATTACACACATTCATGCACGGATCCCCAAAAAATCATTATCAACCTTGATTTTACCATTCACGGGCCTTGATTCATTTATAACTTTCTAGGATCTATACTACACTAAAGGACTGGACCTCTAAAATAAAAATAAAAATAAAAATAAAACTATTGTCAAGTCATTCCCATTCCTTTCCTAGCTAAAGCCAACTAGAGATACATTTGGGTAATTTATAGATACAAATCATTGTACTTAAAGGAATTCAATTGCATTCATTGATCATCAAACATGAGGGAAAGATCATTTTTGTTTAAGTTACATGTCAGGACACTTATGTTGGAGAACCTAAAACAAATCTAGATCTATAAAATTACCCTAGAATTTATTTTTTCAATAATTAGCATGACCATAAATATAAACTTGTTTTTTGTGCTTGACATAAGAAAAACTTGTCCCTAACTGATATGAAAAATATATAAAGCTATAAATAAAGTATATTGTATATTTTGATATTTATTCCTTATTGATCTATATGAATAAATTTGACAAAAAATTGGCATGTATATTCTTTTGCTCATTCTATCACAAAAATAGAACAAAAAGAAGAGGTCCTTTTTAAATATTTCTTAATATATGATGGGAAGTAGACAAATGTGGATTTAGTGTATTATAATTGTAATTGCAATGGTTATGTTGTGCAAATTTCTTCCTCTAAATCAACATGAAGGAAAGCTATCTTAACATCCATTTTCCCAACCTCAATATAAAAGCGTTATGACAATAGATAATAAGAATCACATGGATGTTAGTGTAACAACTAAAGAGAAAATAACATCACAATAAATTCTCTCAACTTGGATATATCCCTTCACATCCATTATCACATTATATTTCTCAACATTTTCATCTAAACCAATTTTTTTAATGTTGGTTTACATCTCACGAGTTTCTATCCATCAAGAAAAGGTCCTAAGTACAACATGTCTTTTTTCATCATTTTATCTATCTCCTCATCTATGGCCAAAATCTAGGACTACAATATCCATACCCAATGCCTCCTTCACAATCATAGGGTCATCTATGTTAGTAATCAAAGTTAAAATACACTAGTGATCATGAGGATTATACCTTTTAGGTTGCTATCTTTGGCGAGTAGACATTCTCAAGAATTGAGGTGGAGGATCTATCTCTTCAAAAATATTTGAAATATGTGAGCTCTCTTCCTCTTCAAGTCCTTTGCAGGCTTCTATTTTAACCTTCTCAATCTTTCTAGGAAATTGAACTACATTCATTTTCATTCTTGTTTAGCTATAATATTATGGAAGAATATTTAAATTTCTAATGATAACACTTATTTTATAGCAAAAAATTCAACCATAGGATCACAAAAGTTGTAAACTTTCAAACCTTGTCATAGCTAATTAAGATGCTTTTTATAACCTTGTTCTCCAACTTAGATCACTTCTCCCTAGGCACATGTATATGCCTCAAAACCAAAGAATTAAATATTTTTTATAGCATCCTTTTTAGTTCTATTCTAGGTCTATATTAGCTTGGAGTTGGATACATGAATTTTTGAAGCCGTTTAGGCTTGGCCCTTTCACATGGCATATGGTGTTGCTAAGTGATTAGCCCTAGGTTCTATTTAAACTTGTCTAGTCTTGGCAAAATTTTATGTTGAAAATTCTCTTTAGTATTTCAAAAGATAGAAATTCATCTCTATTTTTTAGTTGTTTAGCTAATGTTCACTTTTATTTATACACTAAGGTTATGATTTTATCTAATGTGCTCTTGTAGATATACGTGCAAGCTCATGATATTACATTAGAAGTTACACATTTGTAGGCTCTTATTAACAATTAGTTTACTACTCCCTACATAATTGATAGAGTTATAGCGCCTACTTCTTCCCCAGTTTGTGGTCGCAAGTGTGGTCTTGGTCAATCTACCAAATGAGATTATGAATCCCAATCTTAAAGCTTCAAGGCACAAGCCCATTAGGGATTATACTACATGTGGATGTTATCAACCCTATTGGCTAGTACCTTTTGCCTCTTCTCATGGGTGTGGTGCTCTTGACTAGCCAAATTAGGACAAGTTCCCTTGCTTGAAGGTGGCATGTTTCCATATTGTTGTTCAACCACACTCCTCCATTATTGAGCTGTGACCACAAATCTCTTCCACTCACTGCCTCTGTTACAATGGCCGACACAAACGCCAACATGGTCACCCTTCCATTGATGATCTTACCTAAACTCTAAGCATGCACCTCTTTACCATCCACTTTTTCTCAATAATATATTATTATTTGTTAATCAATAAAAAATAATATAAACCTTATATATAATTGTAATACAATAATTTTTTTCTTCTAATAATTTTGAAGTATCATATATAATTATAAAACAAATACGACCTAAAATTAAATAAAGGTGTCCACACATACCAAATTCGAGGCCCCCGTACAACATCATCACCCGTGTTTTAATCACACTTCACGCACAAGAGTTCGCAAAAACAGGTCAAATTACTAGAATACCGAAAGTGAAACTCCTGAAACTCGTTTTAGTGATGACCACGCTGGAGGACTCAGAAACAATCAAAGTTTGCAAAAATATCTAATGTCGAAGTTGAGAAGGCGAGTTAAATGTAGAAGCTTCTCTTGAAAATGCTTGTGGCCAATTTACCAGACACGTCGTGATATGCTTACCCACCCAATTGTAAACTCCTTTTACCAAACAACGCCCGACATCGATGACTTGGCCTAATTTTCACCTTCAAATAGAATTTTCGAATAGGAAGCTATAAAGCAAACAGCAAGACTCCGACGATATACCAATCAATAATCTTTCATAAAGCTGGTCGAAGAAGCATAACTGTTATACAGAATCCAACATTTCTTAGCAATCATCAGTGGTGGCCATGGCTTCGATGATGTTGAAAGCGCCTGCAGCCCTCAACTGCGGAGCAATTCAAAGGAATAGTGTGGGTCATATAAATAGATTGCCACACAGGAGCCTCCAAGTCAAGTGCATGGCAGAGGTTTGCAATTTTGCTATCCGTTTTCTCAATTACAGTATATGTTTTAACCGTAGCTTTCTCTAACGTGTTGTATTTGGTCACGCGGATCAGGATCCAAAGGAGACGTCCACTACTGAAGGCGTTTCTCCTTCAAGCTCTACCAAGGCAAGGAACACTTTCGATGCTCAATTTATAGTTTACGATTGTATTTAGATTAGTGGACAATTTATCTGACGTGTGCGATGTGGCATCCAGGTTAGCACCGAGTTTGGAGAGCTGTTTGCGTTCTCTAATAGCATGTAGATTGTGTAAATTCTTGCTGTTTAGAAAGCTCTATCGATGGCATTCTATGCCAGATTACACTTACTCTCTAGTGGATTTTTCTTCCAATGTTTCGCCTGTAATACTTCTCTGTGGTAATACGGCCTGTAATACAGAACCTTGTAAAATATATAGTGGCATTTTATATTTTATATAATATTGAAGTGTAAATTTGACTATGATCGTTGTCATTAAAGAGTAGTTAGTTGCATTCTCTTCATATTATCAACATTCATAGATGCTCAATACCTCATTTATAAGCCTTTAATTTTAAAGTAGTAGAAGTGGAAAGAGAAATACCATTTGTAATGCCTCTAATGAATATTATTACAATTCACCATTAAAATATAAGAGGAAAACATACCATCCACAAAATATTCCAAGATTGCCAAATAGGGTAGATCAAGTTACATCAAATGTAATCAACTACTTAAGCATGGAAAATATTTACTTGATATTTATTGACATGTAAGGTATTAAGGAGTAATTTGTGTAATCAAAATTCAATTAAATGTGGGAGTGAAACCACAAAGGAAGTAGAAATATTTTTATAAAAAGGGTAAAAACTTTATTCAAATTCAGTAAACAACATTACAAATAGCAAGAGACCATGGTCTCCAAGAAAAGCCAAAGCCAAAGACCAGAAAGAATACAACCAAAACCATCAACCATCACCATTCCCCTCCCTATCCTCATCAAGAGTTCTCTCAAGATCAAGACGGAGCTCCGGAGGCACCAACTCCCACTCCTCAATTCGCCAGCCCTCAGCATGCTCAGAAGCCCACTTCGCCAAGCAATCAGCAGCCCTATTCCACTCCCTTGGAATATGCACAAAAGAAACCATCTCCATTAGTGAACTAACCCGCAAAATCTGTTGCACCACCCCAGCCAACTGCCAGCTGACACCATCCACTTTCTGCTCGATAAGTAAATTGATCAAGACCTGGGAGTCGGATTCACAAATTATCCTTCTCCATCCCAAAGCATGAGCCCTCTCAAAAGCACAAAGTATAGCCAACCCTTCCATCAGGTTGATAGTTTGCACCCCATCATAAATTGAAAAGAGAAAAACAACTGAACCAGAATGATCCCTACCAATCCCTCCAATACCAGCCAGCCCCGGGTTGCCTCTGGAGGACCCATCAGTATTAATTTTCAGAACCCCAACCGGGGGGAGTTTCCATCTTCCAGACCTATGAACTTTCTGCTTCATACACCGCCCACGCTTACCACAAGCCGAAGCCAAGGACACCCCTGAAGCCCCAATCTCTCCACCACCTCAGCGTCCCTTTTCTCCAAAGGGAATTCCACCTCACACTTAGCTTCCACCGTCTCATGAACCATGCCCAAAATTCGTTGCCAAATTTGTTGCACCAACTTCTTTTCTCCACGAAATATCCTCCGATTCCTTTCCAACCAAATCTGCCATAGCAGGAAGAAAGGCCCCACCGACCACACTTCCTGCAAAAAAGAGGCCATAGAAGGAGGCCTGCCCAGCCTCTGCCAGAACTCAATCAATGAGGAAGCATGAACACAAGGACTTTTCCAAACGCCCCACCAAAAGTGCCAAAGCTGGAGGGAGAAATGGCATCGAAAAAACAAATGAGCAGAGTCCTCCTCATTAGCCCCACACAAAACACAGATAGACGGACCCTGGAAGCCTCTCTTCTGAATATTGTCCCAAGTCAAACATCTATTCCAAGCCAACATCCAAACAAAACAATTACATTTAGGCCAAGAAGACTTATTCCAAGCCTTCTTCCACCATTGGATTTCTTCCCCATCCATCCTGGGGGACAGTAACGCCCAATATCCAGAAGCAACCGAAAAATCCCCTCTTGGATTGGGAGACCAGGCCAAACATCATCAGCTTGGAGAGAGCTACAACGCCTTCTGGAAAGGATACTTTGCAGCTCAGCACAATCTTCTGGCAAACCAACATCCGGCCACTCATCAGGAGACTTCCATCTGGCCACCTCAAGCAGACCATGAGAGGAGACAGATTTAAAATCTCTTACTCGAGACCACCCAGCCTCAAGAAATCTCTGACAGAGGTTCAACAAGTGAGGATACTGAGAAATGATGGGGGGAAATCCATCCCAAGAATCTGACCAGAACTGAACCTCAGACCCCTTCTTGCAAATCCAAAATAACCCTTCCTTAATAAGCGCAGCCCCTTTCTTTAGAGTGTTCCATATGACCAAGCCTCTCCCAACGAGGGGGTAACGAGGAATTTCAGACTGAGGAATCCCAGGAAAATACTTCTGGGAAAGGATCCTAGCCCAACTTTTATCCTGCTCCTTACACCACCGCCAATACAATTTCGCCGCAAGAGCCACACCAGTCACAGCCATCTGCCGCAAACCCAAGCCACCATATGACTTTGGGCTGCAAACAACCTCCCAACGAACAAGACTCCATTTGGATGACTCCAAGCAACCCGCCCATAAAAACTGCCGAGTCACAGAATCTAAGTCCTTAACAAAACCCAAAGGGGCGACTTGCACCATGCATCTGTAAATGGGCAAGGCCTGAACCATTGATTTGATTAGCTGAACCCGACCAGCAAAGGATAACCACCGATGAGTCCAGTGACTAACCTTCGCCCGAAATTTGTCCAAAATACTCTGCCATGACTCCCTAGGCGGTCTTCCCACCGAGATAGGGATACCAAGATAGGTCAAAGGAAGGGTCCCAATCTGGAACCTCAAAGTTTGGGCAATCCTCTGCTGAATACGGCCCGGAGTGTTGAAGAAGAAAATAGAAGACTTATCCTCATTGATCAATTGACTAGAAGCAACCAAGTAAAGATCCAAAACCCTACGTAAATTCGCGCCTCCCGCATTGTAGCCATACCCATCAGAGCAGTATCATCCACAAACTGAAGGTGAGTCTGCGGTGGTAAATTACCTCCCCACCGCCAACCCTGAATGATACCAGACTCCACGTTCCATCTAATCAATCTCCCCAATCCTTGGCAAGAAGAATAAACAAGTAGGGAGAAAGAGGGTCCCCCTGGCGAAGCCCCCTAGAGGCACCAAATAACTCAGAGTGATTCCCATTAATCAACACAGAGAAGGAGATCGACGTAACACAACTCTTAACCCATTGAATCCACTCCTCCGCAAATCCAAAAGCCCCAAGGACCTGCCAAAGGAATGACCATCGAACTCTGTCATAAGCCTTAGCCATATCCAATTTTATAAACATTGCCTTTTCTTTGGAGTTGGCCATAGAATGAATGGCTTCAGTTGCAATAACAATCCCATCCAGAATCTGCCTACCAGCCACAAAACCACTTTGCTCTTCAGAAATTAACTCCTCAAGCCCCTTTTTTAACCTGTCAGCAATTAGCTTAGAGATGATTTTATAAACTACATTACACAGAGAAATGGGCCGAAAATGGCTTAACCTATCCGCGCCCTCATGCTTGGGTATAAGAGCAAGAAAGGTAGAGTTTAAGGCCCTTAACATCTGCTTGTTCTTCTGAGATTCTTGAACAACTGCCAATAGGTCATATTTGATTATGTCCCAAAACTCTTGGTAAAACTCGACTGGAAAACCATCCAGACCAGGAGCCTTCCCCTTCTGCATTTGGAAAACAGTCCCTTCAAGCTCTTCAAGCGAGATATCCCTCATAAGATGATGGTTCAAATCCTGAGACACAAGCTGAGGAATACAAGAAAGAACTTGTGCCTCCTCAGGAGACCCCCCTTGGGAGTCCTCTTTGAAGAGAGAAGAAAAATATTGCCTCACCTCATTT
>VDFB02139484.1:0-10404 GCA_007258455.2 Sequoia sempervirens | reverse complement strand
CATAAGAAGGATTTTTTTCTTGTGGTACAAGGATAGGTTATACCTTTGCAAGAATTTAAACCTTAAGTTTAAGGTGTTGGAAGAACTAAATGCTTCTCCAATAGGTAGGAAACCAATATTATTAAAAGAATATCATAGAATCAAGAAATATTTCTTTTGGGTAAGGGGGCTAAAAGGGACGTTCAAAAATTTATGCCATTAATATAAATTAGTGAAACAGATAGGGGCACATATCTTTGAACTTATAATGTTTATTTTTGGTTCCAAATTATATATTTTTTAGGGTGAGTTTAATGCATTCCCATTCATGATGATCAAATGATGTTGATGGGGAAGTTCCCATTTGTCCTATTGTGTTAAGAGGTGTACTCGGTGAAGTAGCGTATTGGACATGAGGTTGAGAGTTGGATGGAGGTGGAATGTATTGAGAAGAACAAAGATACAAGTGGAGTATGTTTGAGTGGTTTGGTACAAATAGGATGTAGTGGATATATGTGATGTTTGAGGGATATATGAGGTGGAAACTTCTGGTTTTTAAGTAGAAGATGGTGGTGGAATGTGTTGAGAAGAGAGTTGAGGAATGTAAGTAGAGGGTGGTTGAGGGATGCAAGAAGAATGAGGAGGGTTAATATATGATGAGGATGGTTATGGAATATAAGAGGAGTGAGTTGGATTAATGTATGAAGAAGATGGTTGAGGTATATAGGATGAGGCTATGGCATGTAGTGTAGATAAAGGTTGGGATGGTGGTATAGGTAACAAAGAGGGTACAAATGAGATCGATGAAGGGATAGATGGATTGGTAGAAGGAGTTAAACTTTAAACATGAGTTATAGTTCACAATGTGGATACTTGAGTAGGAATGGAGGGTATGTTGAGTTGGATTTGGGAAGTGGGAACTAGATTAGGACCCAAATTTTTGAGGGGTTTGAATGGAAATCAAGGTAGAGGTAATTGGGTATGAGGAAGTTGTACCAATACACTACCAAGTATGGGATTTGGTGATTGGAGGCTACCTCATAGATTTTTAAAGGATGGTTTGGGGGTTTGTTGTCTCACAATGTCTCCTAAATTTGACAAGTCAAAATTAGCAGGAAGTTTTGCACCTCTATTTATAAGTTGATCAAGGATAATGTATTTCTTCATTTCAATCAACTTGTCAATCATGTCCATATTATCATGTTCATGAAATCCTAGAAAAAAATAAATTAAGGGACACACCATCTGTTACATCCCTAGACAAAAAGAAAATAAGGAGAGCTAGAAGGATTATTAGAATTGTAAAATTGAAAAAGCATAGTAAAAAAAGGAAAGGAACAAATGAATATAAATAAAGAAAATAAAGGCCTAAGAGGAAGCTACATGTTGAATACTATGATGATGCAATTTCACATGAGAAACCACCAAAAAAAAGAGTTAGAATGTAAGGTAAAAAAGGAGCAGAAGAATGTGCAGAATAGGAAAAAAGAGAATGATTCATAGGAAACAATAATGATATTTCCCATAGCTAACCACTATGTACATATAGAAATAATAACATAAAAATAAGTAGAAGAAAAGTCAATCTACATAAAAGCAAGAGAGAGAAAAAGAATGGCCCTTTATTAATATTCATATAAACCCTTGAAGAATATAATCTACCAACGTCTAATGAGAAAATAAAGGTAAAGAAGAATATGCCTAAAAGGACAAGGCCATTCCTATTAAGTTTTATTAAAAAAAGGTAAAGGAGTGTTAAAAATATACACTCAATAATAGAGAAACATTCACCCATTACAAAGAGAAAGCATTAGTTACCAAGCCTTGAAAGATAAAGAGGCACACCTATTACTTATATTTGGGTATAAATAAAGGTGACACAAAGATGAAACATGAGTTAATTAGTGAGTTAGTGAGTTAGTGAAGAGTAAAGGAAGAAGGAGATACACACAAAAGGGTAGAAACAAGGAAGATACATAAGAGATAAATTATATGCAATAGTTAGGTACTAAAGTAGATGTAAAGATGAATGTAAGAAAGGACTATGCATATAATATTGAGACATCTTAATGTAATATTTGGTTGACAATAAATATCTACAATACTTCAAATTGCTTGGCCTCACATATGATGTGTTTTAATGTATATTATGGTTGTTTTTAACTTTTATTTGCGGTGATCCCACAATAGTGGGTTACACTTTTTGGCCAAACTTGATATTGAAACGAACATTTTGAACTAAATCTTCACTTTCAAACACCTATAGTTGCTAAATCGTGACAAATTTGAAGATGATGCAAACTAGTGATTTGTGACATTTTTGTCTGTAGATTCTAAATATATATTTTTAAAACTTTTTGGAATCAAATTGCATTTCTTTTTCCATCTCCTTTGATAACTAGTTTTAAAAAGTGAACACCATTTTTAAAGAGTGATGTGTACTACAAACCACATAACTTTTTTTCTATTAAGGATAATTTTTTTTTTAATTTAGTTTTGTAACTACAATATGTAATGCCCCGCCATGCAACCCTAGAGGAAGTTGCAATTAACTACTCAAACGTACTATTTTTTTTTGTTTAAGAACAAATAACATGCAAGTTCACTAACCATTGCCAACAACCTCTAAGGTTACGAGACTGAGATTACTTTAAAACCCAAACAAGAAATATGAATTGAAACCATAACATTTAATTACTTAATGAATTAAGTACACAAACATTCCATAAATGATAAATTACATCAAAGAATAAGAGATACCACATGATTTCAAATAATAATCATTTAACAGTATGATTACAACTCTCATTCCTCGAATGAGGTAAATCCAATAAGCGTGGTTACATAATACATCTTCCACCTCGATAACAAATGAGGGGTAATAAATTACAAGTTTCAACTGAAAGGAATAAAGCATGAAATAAAACTGGATCCCACGAGCTCTCCAACTGAAAATCTCGTCCACACGAACAAGAAGAAAACCCAACGGATTAAGATGCACATTCCACCCAACCATGTGATACCTGAAGGCTCACCCCCCATGCTAGGAGATAGTAACAAAGAATCCTATACAAGACCATCAACCTCTAGACACAGGCTAACTCACACTGACACAACCAATCACATGAACCATACAACCATAAGAATAACACAAGTACAACTCTAACATCACTGACATAAATCACATTGCTTCTAGAAATAAAACAGATCAGGCATGTTAAGAAGACCATACACATAAAACCAAATACCAACTGTTGTCGTAGAAGGAGTGTCATCACACAGCTCAACATGGGATGTCCTCTGGGAATCTTCATAGGCTCTGACCCCCACTATGGGATATCCTGGTGGCCTCAACCAAATTCTGACCCCCATACTCACTCATGCGGAATCAAATACCTCTCGTAAAGACAAGATAGATGACCTTGCCATTCTAGGCCTTCCCACTCATCCCAGGCCTATACGAGCACTTGTGTCTATGAGTGAGGCTAAATTATCTTGATTAATGTGAAATACTACCCAAACTTCTAAGTATATTGCTTTAGTTATCACTTGATTAAACCACTTCTGAAGGTTACCCAGTTTACCTCTTTGGGTTATGGCGCCTAACAAAAACCACTCTTCTACTTGACAACACATACAAACCAATCACCAAGGGAATCCCAAGTGCATACTAACAAGATAAAACCACTCCAACTCTAGGAGGAACACATAATGAAAACTCACTCCAAACACTGGAGGCAACAAAACACATAATCCACTCCTTCCAAAGGAGGCACAAACCACATAATCCACTCCTAATCCAAAGGAGGCACAAACCATCCCCGTTCGTGAAAATTGGGTAAACCAACAGGATACAACTATACACACTACCCAAGGCAACACAAAGGTTGACTACCATATTACGACAACCCAAACAATTAAACGAAAACCCCATTTGGAAGACTTAACATAAACAATTAATTCCCTTTGCCCAACATCAAGAATGAGGGAGATATCATGACGAAAGGACAATCGACAATTCAATAACCTACTTTAGGATTTCCTAAATCCAATTAACTCAATTAACATTACTTGCAAATACTCAAAAGTAAATAAAATTACATTTGCAACATTGGGGAATTTAAAACTAATAATTTAATTCCATTTTTCTCAATTATACATAATAATCAAAATCAAATTTTAAATAAAATCATTTGATTATAAAATCAACTTTTTTGCATCTATTATAATAAAATAACCATCGTAAGATCAATATATTTAAATATAAATATATGTTAAACATACATATATAATTGTATAATCAATGTATATATACAATTATATATATATATATATTTAAATATATAAATATTATTTAAATATATATTTCCAAAATTAATTTAAATTCTCAGTCATTTAAATCAAAACTCATTTTTTTTTGCTAATTAAATACACCAAGAAAATATACACACACATATATTATATATATTAAAATAATATATATAAAATGTATATATACTTGTATTTTTAAATTTATAAAACCTATATATATATATAAAATTTATAATTAAAAAAAAGAGTTTTTAAAAAACCAACGAAACCCCCAAAAAGGAGGGGATGCAGCCTATGGCTACGCCCAACCTCCCTTAGTGGAGAGGCTAGTGATTGTATAGCCAGTTTCCCCTAATAATACTGCTGTGGGGGAGCTGCTAAGTTACAACAATCAACGCTTCATCATGTAATGCTCAATACTCTAACGCCCCCACACACTATAAAAATTGATTTTATTTAGTTTCTTAAAAAAAAAACAGCACAACCAAAGAAATCCTCCTCGCTCGCAAATTTTAACATGATTTTTGTGCCAAAATTTTAATAGGAAACAATTTTTTTTTTTTTTTTTTTTAAAATAACCCAGACCCAAAATGCAAAAACATATGTATATTCATATATATATATAAAATCTCCATTTCACAGTCAAATTGAACTAATTTTCTATAGAAAATTTTCAATAAAACTAATTTTCAAACAAAGTTTTCTGATTTCAATTTCTAATTTGATAAGGAACCTTTCAACTCCCAAACAGAGGTTTTCTAATTTTATTTGTTTCCTTTTCAAATTTTCTATTGTTAAACTTGAAAGTTTTAGCTATAAGTTTTTTTTTGTTTTTCTACAAAAATCTAAATTTCTTCCATGATTCAACAGAGTTTCCAAATTGTTTCCAAGCAAGTTTTCAAAATTGAAAATGCAAATTTTTAAGCAACAAAACAAGAAAGAACCTGTGATCTGAAGCTTGAAGAAGAAAAGTTGAGCTTTCTTACAAGATAATTTTTCCAAAGCTCTTCCAAAGTCTTCACCCAAATCCAATAATGCATATCCAAAACATGAATACCTTCATTTCTTTTTTTAACAGCAATCTTTTTCAAAATGAAATATCTTCCCCAAATTTAGTCAACTTTCCCCTAAAATATCCCACAACCACCATAGTTATTTCCCCTCTATCCATTTTGAGGATATTTTGTTTTTTTTTTTAATTTAAAAATCAAATTTCTTTTCAACATGACTTTATTACTTTTTTTTTTAAATTTCTATTTCAAAATGAATTTAAAGATTTTAATAATTTCTTTTCAAAAATCATTTAAACTTTTAAAAATTTTCTTTCCAAAAGAATTTAGCACTTTTAAAATTTATTTTCCAAAAATCATTTAACACTTTTAATTTCATGCATTTTTTCAAAACAACATGAACCATTTAATTTAGTCAGTCCATAATTAAGTTTAATTAATCGATTCAACACAATTAATTTAATTAATCAGTAAAATAAATCTAATCCAAGATTAGATTATTTTATTAATTAAACTTAATTAATAAATTAAATAACATTTTTAACATTATAATTAGATTTATTTAATAAACAACCTAAATAAATAAAGCCATTTATTTACCTTTTCCAACTTGCAATTAAATAAATCAAGGAGAGATGAACAACAAAGAAGCAACATGACCCGATGACACACTATGACAAGGGTGATGACTTAGCACAAAAAACCTAGCTACTATCTCCCAATCGAATACCGTTGGCCAATGGACACGCTCAAACCTGTGAAACCAGGTGGAGTCAATGTCCCGTACCTATCAACCTACAAACAAAGAGTATATCGAACATGTATATATATAATATAACAAAACACACCGTGAAGAGGAAATCTCAGAATCGTAGGGCGCTCGCAAGCAAGTGGTACAATCCCGTCCCCTTCACCAATACAATATTACTAACTGACGAATCTAACATCAATAATACAATCAAAAGCATAAAGCATCATTAGTTCGAACATCTACTAAGCTAATCCAAAGCATGCCATAATGATAACATCAGAGTAAACTACCATCACACCAAAATATACATTCACATCGCTTTACAGTTTGCGATCAAATAGTAACCAAGTACCATAGTCAAAGTATTAACAGAAACAAAGCATACAAAGAAAAGCACTGTCCGAACAAAAGAGCCAAAAATGGAGGGGTGTTACACAATATCTAGATGATGTATTTGGTTTCATAATGTTTTATTGAATATTTTATTTTTAATTAAGTTTTGAAGTCAAACCAATTACAATTTAGACATAGGTGTACTATTAGGAGCATGACTTTTTTGTATGTATTGAATTAATTATTAGAATTAATATTTTTTTTGGAATAAGGACATCAATACCTATAGGAAATGTATTTTTTATAATTTTTTCTCTATTTTTCCTATTTTTTCGTATGTGTGAAACAAAGACCTTGATGTTCATTGAAAATCCTACATTCGAAAGAAATAAAAAATAAATATAATAATCAAATTAAATATATTTAAAATTATACTTTTTGGAAAGTTTATAATAAGAAATACATACTTACAAAACATAAATTTTGAATGAATTCATTTGATCTCCCAAAAGGTAAATTAAAAGTGGTTTTTTATCAACATTTTGATAGGTGTAGAAGAGACTCCATTATGTGTATGGTTTAAAACTATTGGGGTTCTATCAAAGGGGGTTTGATCTAAGGAGATTTTATCAAACCCTCATCAATTAAAATCTTTTAAATGAAACCTTTCAAGGCTTAAATTATTATATTTTCTAAAAATATGTGATTTTAGGCAAAAATTAGGATATCCCAGAAAGTGTAACCCATTATTGTGGTAGCACCTTATATTATTTGTATATGTTCTTTCCTACTACAAACTCCTATAACCTATCACACTTACTTTGATTCTCTTAATTCTTACAATGCAGTATAAATACAACACTTCAAGTATCTAGGTGTAAAATATCTTTCTCCCCTTACTTGCTAACAAGTATAAAATTTCTACATAAATAAGCCCACACCATGATCATTGAGAAAATTAAAGTAAAACATAAGATACCTATAAGGACAAGACCACATCAATTGAGATTCATAGAAAAGATCAATGTGAAGAAGAAGATACTTCTATTAATTTGGAAGTATGATGGATAGAAAAATAAAGGGATGTAATAAAACATAATCCCATGAGTAGAGAATAAAGACGAAGACACAAATAAAATGGAAACATATCCCCATTACAAAGAAGCCTAATGAAAATTTCCACCAACATAAATAGATTATCTTAAGGATGAGACAATGTTTTAGACCCAAGGAGAATGTTGGAAACATACACAAGGTTTTATAGTACTGTACATTAATTTTGGATAATTTATGGACCCATATATCCATTATATACTAGTTAAATAGTCTTAGAACATCCTCAATATGCTTAAATAATGTTATGAGAGTAAAAAGTCATTTAAAAAATTATAAATTTATGAAAAAAAGATAAATATGTTATTATGAAAGGATACGATGGAAATGCACACCAAGGAGGGATGAATCATATTTAAATTATATGTGTGAGAATATGGAAATGTGGACAATGCAAGATAAATATATGCGTGAGAATAAGAAAGGTGATATTGTGAGAGTAAATCATGAGGAATGAATTGTACTTGACATGTATAAGCCATTAAAGTGTGTGTGTGTGTATATAATTTCTTATATCTTGATTTGTACTTATTCCATATGGATAAGTTCTCCCTTTTTACTACATCACATTGACCTTTGCTATATATATATATATATATATTAGTGTATACATGTGTGTATATAATTTCTTATAACTTGATTTGTACTTATTCCATATGGATAAGTTCTCCCTTTTTACTACATCACATTGAGCTTTACTACATAGAACAAAATATAAAACCTTGGGTTTTGGTCTAGGTTTTTTTGTTAGCTAGTATCTTAAGTTTCCTTAGCTTGTGTTAACTAAGGAATGGTAACAAAACCTACAAAATCCTTAAAAAAGAGAAGAAACACTTTCACAACTAAACATTGAACACAATCACCTCACCCACCCCTAATATAATAAAGACAACACACATTGATATATAATGACAACCTCAATTGAGTTTGTCAAAAGTGTGGAATGCCACTAATTCATCTAAATACATCTAATTGTCAAACAACCATTTACTATAAATAAAACTGTTTTCATTTTGACAGTAATCTAAGTAGACCAAGACATCAACAAAAAAGAAAAAGAATGCATTAACAGGCATACAAATTAGTATACATATAAGAGAGATATATCTATGTAGAAAGGGCAAAATTAAAGATTACACTTGTCTAAAATTTCATTCACATTTCATTGCCAAAATTTTGACACTAAAAATATTATTTTTAATTTCTTTAAAAAACGCAAATAAACCCCCCACATTAAAAGCTCCCTTACACTTATCCCAAGTTTCATTAACACTTATTTGGTGTAGCATTTACTATTCTTTCTTTGTGCACAAGAAGCCATCTTATTTTACAATCACAACAATAATAAAAATTCTATATTATTGCTGAAGGATTGTAGCTCAATTGGTTAAGCACAAACAATTGAGTGCAATTGGTGAGGATGATGATATCTTCATTGATTATGCCATCCACCCACCAAGGTTCAAACCCTTAGAGGCATGATTGGACTAGGGTTGACCCCTAGATGACTTTGATAGATGGGATCCCTACTTGCGAACTACTTAACCAAAGAACAACTTTTAGTTTAAGGGTATGTTTACTCATCATGTTATAATCTGCTTATTCAAAAAAGATAATCCACTTGTTTCCATCAACTCAAACAAGTGCCACGTAGTGGCTAGTACTTGCCTTTATAATATTGTAATTATTATTTTTCAGATTTGGAAAAAAATAAGTGTAAGTTTTATTAATGTGAATAAAAATAAGTGTAAGTTTTATTAACGTAAGTTTTGTTAATTATAGTGTTTTAGTATTGCTAATTAGTTTTTGTATGATCTAACCCTAACCCTAACTCACACCCTAATCCTGACCCTAATCCTAACCCTGACAATAAATTCTAAACCATTATCCTAATCCTAGACCTATCTCTAACCCTAACTATGGTAATAACACTATCCATAACTATGGTCATAACCCTAACCCTAACAATAAAGAATTGTAGTAATATTACAAAAAAAAAAATTCAATGAATTAATATTGAGAATAAGATTTGGAATAAAAATATTAGATAAATAAAATTTATATCGATTTTTATTAATAATATTTTATTTTTAATTTATTTACTTTTTGAATAGTTCTAACCATAATTTTTACCTTATTCTTAATTCTAATCCTAATCCTAATCCCAATTATAATAATTAATGATAATATGATTAAAATTATAATTTAATTAGTAATTATAATAATTTTAGTTATTTTAAAATGATTATAATTATTAATTTTTATTTGTATTTAGTTATGTTTTGAAGTTAATAAAATTTGGAAAATAAAAAAAGACAATATTAAATAGTTTAAGATTTAATTGATTTTGTTAATTTTTTTTAATAAAAAATAACAATTACATAAAAAATCATTCCAAAAAAATAGATTTAATAAAATGAAAGAATGAAAAATCATTTAAAAAAATTAAAAAAATACCATAGCACTAGTACTATGCTAAGTACTAAAAAAAATCAAAGATAGTAGGTTTCCACAATCCATATCATAGATTTGTATTGCTTCTCGATTGTGTAAGGATTTTTTTGCATCAACGTTTCGAATCACACTCCGTGATCCATCATCAGGATGAAAGAGAGCTAGGAATTGTTTTTTTAATATATTTAAGTAAACGTGGATTTTTTTTCCGGCAATATTGAATATGATTTCAAAGACGAGTGTTGCACGCTGTGTAAAAAACGCGGCAAATGGGAATTTAATTGTTCCTTAAAATGTTTATATAAGGAAATTCTTTATTAACGGCATTTTCACTTCTCTTTATTCCACTACTATTTTATCGAAACTTTTCCACCTTTCTTTGTGCCCAAGAGCAGAGCGAAGCTGGACAAACGGGTAACTGTACAAATTTAAATTATTAGTTTTTGTGTTTCC
>VDFB02139483.1:0-12709 GCA_007258455.2 Sequoia sempervirens | reverse complement strand
ATACATATATATATATGTATATATATATATATATATATATGAATGCCTATATATATATGTATATATATATATGTATATATATATATATACATATATATATATATGTATATATAAGAACATCAAGATATCTCATAAGAGAGAAATAATTCAATTAATTCATTATAATCTGTGGCCTAATATGGCCAAACATAGGCATCACAACAACAACCTCAAGCATTGTTTAACATTATCTATGTTTGGTTGAGGGTTATCCATGGAACGATAGTATTGTTCCTAACCCCCCCTTTTATCTGTACAAGGTAAGAATAAAATGATAGGGTATGATGAGAACATCATTTGGCCCATGCTTTTAGCAGGGCCCCATTCACCACATTCACCTCACCAAAATGGTGGATGTGACAAATAAAACACGAGTTGAACAATGCATTCCATTCATTAATAGAAAGAAGAACAAAATGTTATGATTCGTTTGGCAACAATAGCTAGAAGTTTATAGAACTCATAAGAAATAAGAGTCATCAAATGGTATCAACCATTCAACCATTTAATGTTGCTCAGACAATAAATCAAACACCATGATGGTGTCCATCCAAACACACAAATAAAAATATACAAAATGGAGTTATTCAAATAAATGAAATGCAACAATAATGTTGAGTCGAATGACCACGACTATAGGGGTTTGATGTAGCATACAGGTGGTAACCCATCATGGGTGTTCATCCTGAACCTATGCATGCAGGGTATCCAAAAGAATAAGGTTCACACGTAGTGGCTCAACCCTAAGCATAGCTAATAGTGTTAAAAATGGGGTCAACTAAATAGTGACCAAAACACAAATAAAGAGCCACATGTTTTACATATCAAGAGCACAGTTTTTAAGAAAAACTAAACATAAAAGAAATAAATGATATCTTCAAGATAGAGCATGAGGAAAAATAGCATTAAAAAAAAAAGGGAAACATCTGATACTTCATTAAGATCACCTCTCTTAGATGTGATTCTTGGTGCTTTTTCCTTAGTTGTATTGTTCAATCATAACCCTTTCCTCTATTGATTTTTCTTGCCGTTCCCCTTGCTTTTTCCTAGATTGCATCCTTCAAATCACCCCCTCTAACCGAGAATATCTTCATTGCTATCTTTCGAGATAGTGGTCTTAATTCCTTTGTCAATACCTCTGTCACTTAGCCACCCACTTCCTTCCATTTCTAAGCATTATAAGGGTGAACTCCTTCCCCATACATTATGGGAGTTATGAATTAAAGCAAACACTCTTATTGTTTAAAACCTATGGTAATATATTTATATATATGTATATCTATATATATTTATATATACTTGTATATATGTGGTTTCACCCACATATATATGTGTACACACACACACACACACACACACACACACACACACACACACACACACACACATATACACATTTGTGTAGAATTTCACAAACATACATTTTATTTTATTTTTCCTATTTCCTTTATCGAGAATTTTTTTTCAAATTCGTCAAAAGAACAAGTAATATAATCATTATCCTTATAATAATTTTATATATCAAATACATTTTCCAAAACCAATTTAAATCAAATTTCCAGATAGACAGGAAAGACAAGGATGCACTAAATTTGTTTCTTTCAAAAGATTTCTTATTTTACCAAAATGTGATTCCACACATGTAAGAATGATATTTATCAATTAAAAACAAATGCAGATGTCATGATCTACTATGGTGTGTCTGATTCAAAATTCCAACCTTGCTTATTGTTTGTCTTTCGGCTAAGCATTCCTATCTCGACCAAGTTCTCATTCTTCAACCTATTCTTACACACACACTGTTGGAAGACTGAAATCACTGAGAGGGGGGGGGTGAATCAATGATTTATGAAAGCCACAATATTTTTTTTAACGAGAAAGAATTTGTGTTCACTTTTAAACCAAAAAAACAAATGATAGTTTGTGAGGAAGACTTGACTTGTGTATCAATCAAGCATATGAATAAGAAATTGGTATGGATAGACTTAAATGAACTATTTGTGCTTTCACTTGAATGAAAGTTCATAACATTAACATGACAACTTCAGTATAAACATTTGCAGAAATGAAAAGGTAATCATTCAACTATGAATTGATAAGGACAAACATCACAATCTAGCAATATTATCATAACAAAGCAATGACACTATAAGATCATGAATTTGACGAGTGGAAAACCCTCTTGGGATAGAAAAACTACTCCAAAATGATGTCATACTGGCTTAAATAAAACCACTATTTACAGTGCCTTACAGGAAGAATTTAGAGCACCCACTCTAGGAGCACGAACCCCTTACAAATTTAGGAAAACCCATTCCAAGGAGCACCAACTCCTTTTAATGCATGACAATTATAGCATCCTATCAGAACCCTAAAAGTGCAAATTTTGCAACTCTAGAATTTCAATAGAAGACTATATATATAAATATTCCAATAAGCACACTAAAGAAGAATGTTGTATAAAATCGATATTTTCTTTTACAAAGTATCTGAGATTCAATGATTTTCAATGCAAACCCAGTTTCTTGTCACTGTAAAGATAGAAATTTGATGTTTCACAAGAGCTTTTTCTCTTCTTCTCAGTAACCCAAAAAATACAAAAAAAACTTCTTAAATAAAAGCATAAGCATTTCTGCAGACAGGTTTGTAACTATAAGAATAATCTCTAGATAAGTTTCCAGAAACCCTAACGGGTTTAAAAATGATCATCAAAAGATTAAGAATTTTAACAAAAGTCTTAACAACATAACCCATAAGGGTTTGTAACATGGCCAACTGTCGAATAACTGAGAAACAAAATGTTATCATCTTGTGCATAAAATGACCTCCTTCGTTTGTTTTTCAAAAATAAATAATAAGATCCTTTTAATAACCTTAACAACTATTTTAGCAAGAAAATTTCAATGCAAAACTGAAAGTATGTGATAATTTTTCCTTTACCTGTTCATGGTGGGAGAAAGAGAAAAAAATACCATAAATTATTGTTGAAGACCATCATAACTGCCTAGCTGAAGACTTCCATCAATGAGCTCTGCCTGTTTTCAACTTCCTCAGTGAAGATTTTACCAGAAATCTATAATCATAATTCCATGGTGGCAGCTAGGGTTTCACAAGTTTACACAATGGAACAATAACAATTCTGCCCTACATTTCCCCCAATTCTTTCTAAGACTTTTCAAAAGAGTATAATCATTTGAAATCCAAACATCTAATACATTTGAATCCACTTTCAAAGATTAAATCATTAATTTATGATGGTTTTTGATACCCATGTCACTACCAAGCGACTAAGCCAAAGCCTTTTTTAATCATAGCACCCATTGTCACATGATTAATGTGACCAAAACAAATAAGCATCAAACCAATATTTTACTCAAACTTTTAAAACTTTAATATGCCCCATTCCTCAATGTTTAGCATGCTCGACAAGGGCTTGATTTGCTTTGTTTAACAAAGACTTTATATCTCTTTAGTGCCCGACACCATTTATGGTGTAAAATATAAATATTTCAATATCCTCACCATAGGATATATTAACCATGAAATACTTCAAAGACATTCACCAATGTAACATATATAATTGAAATATAAGCTTCCTAAAGCCATGTATTATATTTCTTGAAGACCCCGTTAGAAAAAATACTCTATGAAGAAATTATATACAGGTGACCTGAACTTGTAATTTGCATTATTGAAACTTGTATGTGAAAAGATAAGAATTCATATCACATTTGAACTGTCAGTCCATATAAATTTTTTTTGCACAGATGTATAAGAAAATGTATACCTCAACAACAACTTGCCAATGTATATGTTAGCCAAAGTATGTATGCCATTGTCCATGATGTCTAAGATGCTTGATCAAAACACATGTTATCATGTAAAACCTAACTTGTAGCACCCTAAAAGATAAAAACTGTCAACAACAACATGCATGAAGTGTATTAATATGTATCAAGAGCCCAAACATCATATGCCTTGAAATAAACACATCATTTCCTACTATAATGAACATATGTCAAACATCAGTAACAACCATGTAAATCACCTGTAAACATCATGTGCCACCAAGATCATATAAAATCACCATGTGAACCAATTGAAAGCCAAGTTTTTTCATCAAGGACAAACAATAAACAAATGAAAGTCAACAAACTCCCCATATTTCCTTGATGGAAAATCACATCATCTCTCCCCCTTTTTGCCTCAGTGACAAAGAATGAAAGAGAAGAATGTGAGATGCCATGAAATAAACAACTGAAACCAACCAATTGTCCAACACAATAACCAGCTGCAAATAGAGCAATAGAGCAACAAATATATAAGAGCGTTGTAAATGAGAAACCATAGAACCAAGCTCCCCCTAAATTAGATAGAGGAGAATCAATGAAGTATGGATTGAGAGATAACTCCCAATCTAAGTCTCAGTCTTTCAAAGACTTGTTAGGATAGAGGCTTAGTGAATATATTAGCCACTTGTTCTTGTGAAGCAACAAACTATAGAAATACATCATTAGCCAACACTTTTTCTCGAAGAAAGTGAAACTTGCTAGCAACGTGTTTAGTACGAGAGCGCATAACAGGATTTCTAGAGATATTGGTGCAGGAGCACCATATCACCTAGTTGTAAATTTTCATGTTTGAAAAGTAAAGAAGGGTTACTATTGTGTGATTAGGTTGATATAGTTGTGTTTTGTGTTTATTTGTGCTCAATAAGGTCTAAAAATACCAATCATTTTGTAATTGGAATAATTATGAGTCATTTAGGTTGAAAATACCAAAAATGCCATCTTGCTCTTAAAGTTGTCTTTGTAGTTTTGAAAGTACATTTCTTGAGTTTTTGTGTGAACATGCAAGATGGGAGTCTTTATGGTGTAACAAGGCTATTTCAAAGCCATTTAAATAATTTTAGGGGTCATAAAAGTCTAGGAATGAAGAGTTGTTTAAAGGAAGTCATTAAGGGTTGTCAATATGCAGTTTAGGAGTCTTAAAGTTTTAAAAAATAGTTGGAGGCATTGATGGTTAGTTGCTTGTTTGTAAATTTCTTTAAAATCCTCTAAAGGGGCTCGAGGATGGTGGGATTTTTTTGATATTGTGAATTCTACTGAATAAACAATGTTCTTCCTGGTAATTTACTATTTTTTTTGTATCTTTCCCGAGTTTTTTGTATTCTATTTACTTTGTACGATTTGTATAGGAATTGTTATGGATTGAAACCTATTGTGAAGTGTGGGATCATCTATTAAATTCCATTTGGAACAATTTTGAGTGAAAAACATTTGAATTTGTGTAAGTTCTCTGCATTATACTAAGATTGCTCTGTTTTCTCAAATTTTAGTGTTGAAGGACCCTTAATATGGCATTTTGACCCATTCCACTTACTATTCTTACTGTACCTCATGGGATGGGTAAAAAATCAATCAATTTAATTGTTTCCATCAATGGGAAGGTAGTAGAAGTGTGTTGGATGAAATCGAGTGTTACCCTGGGATAAACTTGTGAGTGTTTCCTTCATGAAATGGTGTGTTAATGAAGGATATAGATTGAATTGTGCATGAAGTGTCTATGTAACATTAAGTTGAGTTTGTGTAAGGAATTTACATGGTTTTTGATGCATTAGTTATTCTACATAAGCATGGGCATGTGTATTCTCAATAAACCCTAGTATTTTGTGTAAATGAAGGGTTTGGTGGAACAACAGGTTAGAGGCTTCAAAATTGAGTAATGTTTATGGAATTGGTGGTTTTGCATCTTAATACAACTCTATCCAAAGAAATTTTGTAAAAAAAAAGGATCTGAGGGTACTTTGTTTGTAAAATAGGGCTAATTCTAGTAGCCTTTCTGTAGATCAGTTGAGTGTTTCTCAATATTGGTGCAAAGGAACCTTGTGTGATCGGTTGGGGTATTGTAATTGGAGTCTGAATGGATGCTTAACTGATGTTTAGTTGGTATTTTGGTGGCCTTCTCTAAAAGATATGTCCATTTGATGATTTTGAAGACCTAGAAGCCATTAATGTTGTTAATAGAGAAACCAAGTGTCTTAGTGAGAAAAGATTGTTTTCTTTGCTAGAGTCAAGTTGTTTGAAGTTTTTTTGTGAGATCCTCCACCTTGTCTACATCAAAGTGGTATTAGAGCATCAAGGAGTAGGTTTGTTTTCATTTTACAGGTTGTGAAGAGCAAGAAGTGAAGAGTTTAGTATTCAAAGATGCCTCCAGAGAACAAAGATATGGCTAAAGAGGTGAAGGAGATGAAAGAAAAACATGCTAGAGAAATCAAAGAGTTGCAGGAAAGAATCATAGCCTTGGAGACAAACAATAGAAGGGATGCGGAAGACAGTGAGTCAGATGAAGAGGAAGATGATGAGTTTGAAGATATGGAAGAAGAGCTTGACCCAGAGGATCAATGAATTGCAAAGTTGGTGAAGGTAGTTAGGAATGACAAGCTGGAGGTAAAGATTGATGTTCAAAAGTATGGTGGAAGTCTAAATGATGAAGATTTACTTGATTGGATTGCTGCATTAGATAACCATTTTGAATGTGATGAGGTTCCTGAGGAGCAAAGAGTAAAGATTGCAAAGACAAAGTTGTAGGGCCATGCTTTGGTATGGTGGGACTACTTTCAATCAGAGAGGAGGAAGCAAGGAAAGTGTAAAATCATCTCATGGGACAAGATGGTATCAAAACTCAAAGGTAAATTCTTACCCAAGGATCATCAAGTTCAAATGTTTAAGAAATTGCAAAGCTTAAGGCAAAAGGAAATGGACATTAAGATTTATACTAAGAAATTTTATAAACTAAGTTTGAGGTCTAGTCATCATGAGAATGAAGATGAAAAAGTTGCTAGATATATGGGTGGTTTGAGGTTAAACATACAAGATGAATTGGTTTTGGCTAACCCTAGGAATGTAGGGGAATGTTATTAAATGGAAATTAGGGTGGAGGGGAAAATGAAGAGAAGACAAGACAAAGCAGTTAGGGGCAGAGGTAATACATTAATAGGTAGAGGATCTATGCCTAATCCAAATCCAAACAATGATAATCAAGAAGATGCCATCAAAGGACAAGAGCAATCTGATTTCAAAGGTGGATGGAGAGGCACAAGGGGCAGATTTGGAGGAGGTAGGAGTTCCAATGTGTTTTCTGGTAGATGTTACACTTGTAATGAATTTGGCCATCCATCCTACAAGTGTCCTGAGAAGATTGGTGCTTCATCAAGTGCAAGCAAAGGTGATAAAAGAGTTCAACTTGTGCCAGAGGATGAAGAGGAGAGGATTAGTTCATCAAGCCATCCTGCAAACCTTGAAGTTGGAGGAGCCTTGATGCTGCAAAAACAACTTTTGAAGACTTCCAAAGAATTAGAACCATTACACAGGAAGAGGCTTTTTAAAACCACTTAAAAGAGCAATGGAAATGTATGCAAAATTGTGGTTGATTTTGGCTCAACTAAAAATATGGTGTTATGTGAAATGGTGAACAAGTTAAACTTGCAAAGGATTCCTCTTGAATTACCCTACAAGGTATCATGGCTAAGTGATGGTCAATATTTGTTGGTGAATGAGAAGGCTATTGTAGATTTTTATATTGGGGATTGTAAAGATAGTGTTGTTTGTGATATCTTACCAATGGACTGCTACCACATACTCCCAGGAAGACCTTGGTAGTATGATAGGTGTGCCATGTATGATGGTAGGGCCAATACTTATACAATTGTCAAGAATGGATGTTCTTTTGTTTTGAATCCACTTGTAGAGGATGTGAAAGGTAAAGCTAAGGTTATCATGTGTTCTAGGAAGGAGTTGATAAATGTTGTGGAATACAACAACAATTCTAATATTGCAATCAGGCTAGGACTGAGAACACAGGTGCAACAAGGGTAAAGTCTGATTTGATAGTAAGTTTGAAGGATGAAGTGTTGATAGGAACCATTAGGTTTCCTATAGTCAAGAGTGGGTTGGTGAAATCACATCAAACTGCAAGAACACAGGTTAAAGCATCTGATTGGAAGGTGAGTATAGTGGTTAAGGAACATGTAGGTCTAGGGGCAAAGAATGTTGATAAGATAGTAAGCTCTAAGACAGGGGTAAAGAGACATGGTGGAAAGAGTGATCCAGGCAGGTTCAAACAAGAGAAAGAGTCAAAAATAAAAGAGATGTACATGGAACTACTCACCCTTGTCTATCTGCAGGTGTAAATAAGGAAGTGACTTTAGGTTTTTTTCAGGAAATGACATAAATACCATTGGCAGGTCTGAGATCAAAAGGTGCAACACTTTCAAATGTAAGGAAAAAAACTTATGTAAGGCAGTTTGAAAATTTCTCATCTTGATGGACTAGTGCAGGGAATTTGAAACACAAAGGAAGATGGTAGAAGCATGGAGGACTTGGTATCTACACCAACTCATGTGGTATGAGTCTTTCTTTGTGGGGGTGAATGGTGTAGAAGCACCATATCACCTAGTTGCAAATTTTCATGTTTGAAAAGTCAAGAAGGGTGAATATTGTGTGATTAGGTTGATATAGTTGTGTTTTTTGTTTATTTGTGCTCAATAAGGTCTAAAAAGACCAATCATTTTTTAATTGGAAGAATTTTGAGTTATTTAGGTTGAAAATGTCAAAAATGCCATCTTGCTCTTAAAGTTGTCTTTGTAGTTTTGAAAGTACATTTCTTGAGTTTGTGTGTGAACATGCATGACGAGAGTCTTTATGGTGTAACAAGGCTATTTCAAATCCATTTAAATAATTTTAGGGGTCATAAGAGTTTATGAATGAAGAGTTGTTTAAAGGAAGTCATTAAGGGTTGTCAATATACAGTTTAGGAGCCAGTTTTAAAAAATAGTTGGAGGCATTGATGGTTAGTTTCTTGTTTGGAAATGTCTTTAAAAGCCTCTCAAGGGGCTCGAGGATGGTAGGATGTTTTTGATATTGTGAATTCTATTGAATAAACAATGTTCTTCCTGGTAATTTACTATTTTCTCTGTATCTTTCCTGAGTTTTCTATATTTTATTTACTCTATACGATCCATATAGGCACTGTTATGGATTGAAAAATATTGTGAAGTTTGGGAGCATGTATTAACTTCCATTTGGAACAAGTTTGAGTGCAAAAAAATTGAATTTGTGTAAGTTCTCTGCATTGTACTGAGATTGCTCTGTTTTCTCAAATTTTAGTGTTAAAGGCCCCTAATATGGAATTCTAACCCATTCCACTTACTGTTCTTACTGTGCCTCATGGGATGGGTCAAAAATCAATCAATTTAATTATTTCCATCGATGGGAAGGCAATATAAGTGTGTTGGATGAGATTGAGTGTTACCTTGGGATAAACTTGTGAGTGTTTCCTTCATGAAATGGTGTGTTAATGAAGGATATCGGCTGAATGGTGCATGGAGTGTCTATGTAAAATTATGTTGACTTTGTGTAAGGAATTTACATGGTGTTTGATGCATTAGTTATGTTGCATAAGCCTAGGCATGTGTATTCTCAATAAACCCTAGTATTTTATAAGTAAATGAAGGGTTTGGTGGAACAACAGGTTAGAGGCTTCAAAATTGAGTAATATTTGTGGAATTGGTGGTTTTGCATCTTAATACAACTCTTTCCAAATAAAAGCATTTGCTGCCAATTTTTTTAAAATGTTTTATAGAGGCAGAATTTCCATGCCACACTTCATAAGGAGTGAATTTTGATTTCACTTTAAGTTGCACCCTATTTAAAATGTATACAACTGCATGAAGAACTTCTTTCCAATACATGTTACGAAACTTAGCCTCATCTAGCATGGTTCTTGCCGTTTCCTTCACAATTCTATTTTTACGTTCGACTACCCCATTTTGTTGAGGTGTTTTAGTGGTTGCATATTGTCTTTTAATACCATGCCGTTCACAATAATCAACAAATTTTTGAGAGGTGAACTCTCCTCCTTTATCAGATCTTAAGCATTTAAGTTTTAAATCAAATTATTTTTCAACCATTTTATGAAAGATCTTAAATCTTTCAAATGCCTCTGATTTATGTTTAAGAAAATTAACCCAAAACATTCTTGTATAATCATCCACAAACAACATGAAATACTTTTCACCATTAATTGACCTTGTTCTAGTTGGGCCACACAGGTCTGTATGCACTAGTTGTAAAGGCTTAGTTGAAGAATGTTCTTTTGTCTTAAAACTAACTCTAGTTTGTTTACCACTTAAACATTATTTACACATAGAGTTTTCTAGTTTGTTAAGGACTAGTAGACCTCTAACATTCTAGTTTTTACTGATTCTAACTAGATTTTCAAAGTTTATATGTCCTAATCTTTTATGCCATAACCAAATTTCTTCAACTTGACCCATTAGACACATACCTTCATTGTTGTCATTACCAAAGGTGTCTAGGAGATTATAAAAATTACCTTTAGCCCTTCTCCCTACTACAATAGTCTCTCTAGAATTGTTCTTGATCTCACATCCCTATTTAGTAAACATAACATGATAACCAATATCATAGATTTGGCTAACACTAAGTAAATTGTGCTTTAGGCCTTCTACATAATACACATCATAGATAGAGTGTCCTCATTTAGCAGAAGTGAACCTTTACCTTTAATTTATATACCAGTGTTATCACCAAATTTCACATATCCACTAGTATAATCTTCAAGTTTGATGAATTTGTCCTTGTCCCCTGTTATGTGGTTAGAACAACCACTATCTAGGACCCAAATTTCTTTCTTTTTAGAATGAAAAGTAGTTTGAACAAGCATTGATTGCTCTATGCTTTTAAAAAATTTAGGTTTCCATACCATTTTTGTTTTCTGTTGTTTATTATGTAAATTAATTTTACATTGTTTAATCGTATGTCCCAAAGTGTTGCATTTAAAACATCTAACCTAATTAACAAAACCAAAGTACTTCTTCCTAAACCTTGGTATTCTAGAAGTCATGAGTCTACAAGTACTCACTTTATGGCCAAATTTGTTGCAGAAGAAGCAATAACCATGAAATAAAGGATTGAATCTGAATGGTGTTCTTTTATTTTCAAAAGAATATACATGATTCTTATCGGATTCAAAATAATTTGGTTTGGTACTCTTGTTTGTAGAGATAGATATCTACTTTGAAGTATCAATTGAACATTCACCTTTTTCAAACCCAACACCAGTTTAATCTCTATTCAGTTTCTACTTGCTAAGCATATCATTGAGTTTTAATGTACTTTCATACTCTTCAATTTTGTTTCTAAGACTAACAACTTCTTGTTCCAATTTTTGTATCTCTTTGTCTTTGGAACTCACAGTTGTTTTAAGACAGTCCTCAATCCTCTTAGATTCTTCAAGCTCAGTCCTGAAAGAGACTATTGCTTGATCTAAATTTTTCTCTTGAGTAAGGACTTTATTTTTTAAGTTTTTTAATTTCCTTTAAAGCACATTTTAACTCACCTTCAAGATCTATTTCACCATCTTCTAAATCTGTTTTTTTGTTTGAATCTTCTTGTAGTTTGACTTCAGCCATAAACAGGGTCTCATCTTCTTCATCTAGAGAGTCTTCTGTTTCAGTGTTTGTTTCATCTTTACTGAACATACTCTTTTTCTTTTTGAAATTGAACTTCCTTTTAGGTTTATAGACCTTCTTCTTAGACTGTTTGTCATATTTTTCATCATCACTGTTTTGATCACCATAGGGACATTTAGCTACGAAATGTCCAATTTTTCCACAGTTGAAACATTTAAAGGGAAGTTTTCTTTTGTATTTACTTGATCCCTTTTTCAATTTTCTAACAAAGTGAGACTCCTGTGTATTAGAGTCTTTTGACTCATTTTCAACTACAATTTCCCTTTTTTCAGTTTTAAAAGAAGTTTCTTTTCTTGGTAAGTTTTTTTTGCTAGTTCTCATTTCAAAGGAAGTAAGAGTTCCTTATAGATCATCTAAGGTAAGATTATCAAAGTATTTCTTTTCTTCAAGAGCTGAAACCTTAGTTTTATATTTAGGATGTAAGGTTCTAATGACCTTTTTGACCACATCAAACTCTTATATTTCTTCTCCTAAACCTCTCATTGCATTAACAACTTCACTTATTCTCAAAAAATATTTAGCCACCTTTTCATCATCATTCATTTTCATTTTCTCAAACTGAGTTTTGAGAGTAAGAATCTTTGACTGTTTGACTTTATCATTTCCTTGATAAATGTTTTCAATTTTTTCCCAAATCTCCTTACCAGATTTTCAATGCATGACTTTAACAAATACATCTTTGGTTAAGCCACACAAAAGAGCATGTTTGGCTCTAGCATTAGTTTCATACTTCTTATTTTCGGCATAATCTGTGGGTATTGTGGATGGAATAGCATACCCATCTAGAACTATGCTCCAAACATCAAGATCAATTGAAACCAAACATGTTTCTATTCTAAATTTCTAGAACACATAATCTGTACCATTAAATAGTGGAGGTCTAGTCATAGAAGTACCTTCTTGAGCTTGTGACATGTTTGACTGACTTCCAAAAACTAGAATCAATTCTAGGTGGATTAGACCTATGAAAGGGCCCTATGCTTTTATACCAATTGTTGGAAGACTAAAATCACTGGGGGGGGGCATGAATCAGTGATTTATGAAAGCCACAATTTTTTTTTTAAAGAGCAAGGATTTGTGTTCACTTTTAAACCAAGAAAACAAATGATAGTTTGT
>VDFB02139482.1:0-36959 GCA_007258455.2 Sequoia sempervirens | reverse complement strand
CTATCTTCTATCTCTAATCTCTAATGCTCTAATCTATATCTACAAATGAGGGGGGATGCCTCTTTTATAGATGGCCAAATCCAATGGACGGCTCAGATTGAGCCACATAAACACTAATCAAGATTCTTCCCTAAAAATTGCCACAAAGAGGAGTGGGATAATAAATGAGCAAAGATTCCCACCCTCTTCCTTTGACCACTATGAGCAATTAATGCCCACTATCTTCTAGAAGATTCCCATCTAGGAATGCGTTCCCATTGTTCTTCTCCTTGACTGCAAACTCTATTAATCTAGCCAACATAGCTTCAACCTCTTGAACTGATATGGCAGGCACGATCTCATTCTAAAACTCCAAGGCCGCAACTTCTTTCTCATGCTCGATGATGATTTTCCTCCTACCTGTCATTGCATCTTGGGTTGTGCAAAGTATGTTGGAGAACATTCACTGAATCACTGTCAAAGGACTCCACACTTAAGAAGAATTCCTCTACTTTGTTCTTCAATCTATCCTACTGTCACTCTTTAACATTGAAGGTTTTGCTCATTCCTCCTCCTTAGTCTTGAGGACATTTTAGTGCCAGAGGATGATCTTCAACGCTTGGGCCTTCATCATTTCCTCCATCCCGATCTTGAAGGATTTCCCTGTCTAGGACTCGACCATTTCTACCTTGCCACCTGCCTCTCTAAGTTGGGTGCATATTAGTTCCTTGTGGAGAAATTCCAACACTTAGTCATTTCCTCCAACATCTCCCTTCATGGTCTGGGCGCAAATGAGACATTGTGGAGGAGTTTCAAACATGTAACCTTTCTCCTTCCAAATTGTAATGTTGTCCTGGAGTATTTGCTCCATCCCCTCAAGTCATCATGCTTTGGTCTCAACGTTCATCCTGCAAAACAAATAAAGAGAAGAGCATCAAAACACTTATAATATAAATCTACTTCACTTACCTGATTGCCATGTTTTGATTTTTGAGGTCTGATTGATCTCTGGATCAGATAGAGTCCATCATTTTTCTCTAGCAAATCTTGCTTGCTTCACAACTTTTCATCATGGGTGCATTTAACATCTGTGTGCTAGGGCGCATATTATCTTGATGTTTTCATCCCCTTGCCTTAGCAATTCCATTCACCTATCTTGTCCATCTTCTCTTAGGAGCTTGATGTTTGAGTTTCACTTCATCTTGAGGGCGCGTATAGAGGAGTGTATTCTCATTCCATGCCTTTAATGCCTTAGAAATTCCTCCTGTATTCCCCCCTTGGGCGCATTTAGAGGGATCCACTTTCATTTCTCTTAGAAAATTTTTATTTAACTCCTTCCTCTTAGGGCGCATCTAGGCCCTTGTACTTTGAGTTTATGCCTTGGAAATTTTTTTAAGCCTCCTCATTCATGGTGGGCGCATTTGATGACTCCTTGATAGGCACATTTCATAGGGTCTTCTCCACATTTCATGCCTTGGGAAATTTCATCAACCTTGTGGGTGCATTTTGCCCCTAGTGCTTTCATGTTTATGCCTTAGAAAATATTTTGCATCTCCACTTGATTGTTGGGCGCATTTTAGGGGGGCTTCTTACCTTTTCCTTGCCTAAGAATTTTTCACACCACTTACTCTTCTTAGGGCGCATTTAGGGTGGGCTCATGCCATTTCCTATGCCTTAGAAAAGTTTCTTGCTACTTGCCCTCCCTTGGTCGCATTTGAGGGAGTCTCCTTCCATTGTTCATGACTTAGAATTTTGTTCACATCATCCTATTACCTTGGGCGCATATGAGGGGGGATCCTGCCATTTTCAATGCCTTAGCAAAATTCGAAACCTCCTTACACCTTGGGCACATTTAGGGGGGTCAACTTCCAATTTGTAAATTAAAATTTTTTTGATGCCTCCTTATTCATCTAGGTGGGTGCATTTTGGGGGTCCTGCTTCCACTTTCAAACACTTAGAAACTTCAAGGCCTCTTACAACTTGGGCGCATATGGAGGGTGGAGCTTCCATTTTCAAAGACTTAGAAAAAATTTCAACTCATCCTCTTGGAGCTTGGGCACATTTGAGGACCCCTACTTCCATTTTTGATTGCCTTGGAGAAATCTCTAGCTTCCTTCAAAAGATGGCGCATTTCAGGGGTGGTGCTTCTGTTTTACCATCACTTAGACAAATTTTAACTCAACTTCCTCCTCTTCTAGGTTGCAAATGGAGGGGTGTCAGGCAAGTTTATGACTTAGAACAATTCCTCCATCCAACTCATTTTGGGCGCATTTCAAGGGGGTAGCTCCAATTTCACATGCCCTAGGCGTTTTTGCATCTGGAGTGCTAGGTAAACTTCTGAAGGTGGCTCTCGAACACTTAGCCAATTTTGACTAGTTTTCCCTCGCTTTCTATTTTTAGTAAACGTCTGATTCTCGAACCCCTACAACTCCGCTTGACTTGAAATTTTCTCGACGTGATCCTCATGACCTAATTGACCTGTTCACACTTGCCTTTCGTGTTGACCTGCTATTTCTAGCCCTGTTTCGGAGCTGACTTACTATAAATAGTCAGTACTCGGATCGTGCTCAAATTTTACCAGTAGATTGCTTTAGAGATGCTAATCATGATGGGATACATTAGTTTTTCATTTTTCTCGAGTATTACCCCTCGTTTCAGGCATCGAAGTTGGAAACCCTAATTTGACTTGCATGTGCCTTAGATGACTACCGTTTGACTCCGTTTCTGCTCTGGACTGCTCTGTTCGTGAAACTGCAGCTCTGGGGGCTACTGGAGTGAACCTACTAAAAATAGTAAGTGCCTGAAAAAGTGATCAACTGACTGTCAGATGTGTTTGCATGTCGTACTACTCAAAAGATTTCAAAAAACCCCAAAAAAACCCAAAAAATTGGTCTGCATGTGAGCACCTGCTAAAAATAGCAGTTCATCAACTTGACTTGCATGTCACATCATCGCGAAGCTCTTGAAAAACCCATAAAGAATATCCTGACATGCATTGAAAAATCATACACACAAACCCTAAAAATGGCTCCCGAAGCCAGGACTACTATAAATAGCAAGTTGTCAGAATTTGCTCAAATTCTGCAGGCAAGTACTTTGAAGCGCTTCAAACAAGGTGTAGTAGTCAGATTTTCAAAAGTCATAAGAAAAAGGTCCCAAATTGAGTATTTACTAAAAATAGTAAGTTGTCAGAATTCAGTGAAAACTTAATGGGAGCCTTCCAGAAGCTTCCTGAACACAGTGCCAAGCTCATATTTCAATTCGCTCACTTAAATTGACCCCAAACTAGCCTGGAGAATGAAAACCCTAATTTCACAGACTTAGCCAAAATTTCAACCTAGGCCCGAAGACGGGCACATCCCCGGAAAGACAGATAGAACAAAAGAGAGACAGCCACAAAACCAAAACCAAAAGACCCGAATGAAACAAAAATTAGCGGGTCCCCGTTTTGAATGGGGTGATGTGTGAAAAGGTCACAACATCTAGCGCCACTTCGAATAAATGTTCCTAAACATTTCAAAGACAAAACCCATTCCATACTCAGAACCTTTGGATAATTCTTTCCAACCTATCAATTGGCCAGGGGATATACTTAAAAGGGAAGAGGAATCCTAAATTGGATCAAGGCACCTCATCTTTTGATTACGAGTGTGTGCATATGTGTTTATTCCACCTCAAAAGACCATTGAAGCTACTAGAATCCGTCGTGACGAGCTACATAATGATCCTAACTTTAAAAGAATCCTGTAATTCTCACGAATATTGCTCCATTGCCAGCTAGGCGTCCATAGCCCCGATGGAGTTATTTGCAAATTCCCAAAGCCAAATACTTTGCTATTTCTTTCATTGCTCTTTTTCAGATATTTCCTTTTAGCACATTTTATCTTTTTTTTCTTTTCATATTGATTTTTCGTCAATTCCACAATTGGCTGGTAGGCAGTGAAGCCTCCAATGGCTTTGAGAATTACAGGGGTGATCAAGTAGGATTTAAGACTTTTCACCTGCCATGACTTCTTTTAATAAACCTCAATGACTTAGGTCAATTAATTGTGTGTAAAATATAGTAATCGCAAGACTTGGTGTCAAGACACAATAGATGATTCCCTTCCGAGTCAAGTACAAATCGTAACCAAATGATAAAACTCGAAAGAAAAACCTTGGATTCTAAAGCACTTCTTGAATGATTATCCAAGAAATGGACTAACATTGTGCTAGAGTGTACCGAAAACAACACAACATCCCTCTCACAAATGGGATCCCTTTATTCCTAACTAAACTAAAGAGAACTAAACTAAGGAAAGCAAAGCGGACTAAGCTAAGCAAAAATGAAAAGGAAAACCTACTCTAACAGGACAAAAATTTCAAAGGGACAAGACTCGGAGGACAAAAACATATACAACTCCTAACATGATTTCTGAGGACATTCAGCAGCAACACAGCAAAAGTGATAGTGCAGAGCCTAGCAAATTTGTCTTTGAACTCAAAAAAGTAATCTTTCACAATACAAATCTCAAACTCAAGCAAAACTTCAGGAAAGATTAGCAATTGAGGCAACTCATTTAGACCATGATTAATCCACAAGCAAGTTTTCTTTCCTAGACCTCCATAATCAAATTCATAACCTTCAAAATTAAGAGCAAGGAAAGAGACAACTTAGTGTTCCTCGTGCTTGAATGGAGACTCTTGATTATTGTGCACCGACCTACCATGTGAAGAGAGATTCCATACATCCTCTAGAGGTCACCATTGGTGATGTGTGGTTCCATTTGCATCTATGACATGCAAAATTTTACTTGATTCATCTTGAGACCTTCTTGGAAGTAGATTCAACGCCCCTTCGAATTGTTCATCACTCTTTGCTTCATCAGGTGGTACTTCGCCTTCAAGTTGACATTCTTCTTTTATCCATTCATCTTCAAGAGGTCACAATTGGTGATATAGTACTTCGCTTGCACCAGCATCATGCTCATGAAGTTTTGACTCAACCTGAAAACCCTGGAACAACTCTTTTATGTTTGTATCCTCATGTTGAATAAACCAAGCATCCTTGTGCACATCTGTAAGCATGTCCATAAAAATTAAGGATTCCTTAATAAGCTGGTTTTCAAATATAAGGGGTACCGCCCCTTCGAATTGTTCTGTTTGTGGGCGGGAGGCAGGGCATTTGAAATAGGATGATTGTTCTTGATACACTTCTTTTGATGTCACAAGCTGCTCATTAGTTTTCCCATCTTTTTGATCATTTTCTCCAAGGATACTTGAAATTTCTTTTCTTATAACGGCTTGCAGCTCTTCATTTGGACCTTCTCTTTGTGGTGTGGATGAATGCTTAGCAAGGATTTCCTCTTTTTCTTGGATTGACAAAGCATCAAGCAATAGGTCTTCGTGACAGTTTTCTGAACCTTGATCATTTCCAACAATTTCTTCATTCTCCTGAATGTCTTCCATTGTTTCCTTCATTTCAACGTCTTCTTCCCTCGGTGCAGTGTTCCGAACTTCATTTTCAACTGCAATTTCTTTTGGCTCAATCGTGCTATCTTCTTGGAACTCAGTCCTTTGATTGTCACATGATGTGGTTCTATGCTCCTTCAAATAGGTTTCGCCCTTCACAGCTGTGAGATGCATCCTCCACATTTTGTCTTCTAGGCATTCCTTTTTTGGTGAAGGGTATGCTGGCCGAATGAGTGCTTCACAATCCTTTGAAAATTCTGCACTGCATATACCCGATTGTTCCAACAATCCTAACTAATGCTGCACTTGGCTAATGGCCTCCTTGCATAATTGACAAGTGAATTCTGAATGCCTTGCATTATGAATTCTACACCAGCCAGCCAACAAGATGCGTTCCGCGGGCAACTTTTCAATGCTCAACTGCTTCTTGCTCATTTCTTCGTATCTCTCGAAGAATTCACTAAGACTTGGATTTTTAGATTCAAGGTTTGTTGGCACCACTGGTTTGAAAATATCCTGAAAGAAAAAATTTCATTGCAAAACAAGATGTACCCTTGACAAGAATGTCACACAATTTAATTCATTGTGCCAAGTGGTACCGTGAATTCTACACCCATCTCTCGTTGCAAAGTTAGATAAACTTCTTGGAAATAACTATGCATACAAAACTCGATGTAGCAAGGGAAAATCAGCTTCACGACCTTCATGGTCATAGGAAATTTGTGACTGTTGCCCATCCACTGAGGAATCACTATTTTTACTGTTTGAAGGCAACTCTTGTTCGGCATTCACATTCTCATAAACAATCCAATGTTCCGCCCCTACAAAACTTCTGGAACAATTCAATGCTCGGCCCTCCTAGCGCCAATTTTGTTGGCATGCTGGAGGAGGGTAAAAGAGTCTCTAAGATCGTCTTTATAGATAATGAAATTTGATAGAATCTGGAGTACAACTGCTCAGTTGTTCATGTCAAGCCCTCCTTCTAGGGCCAATTCTATTGACGGGTGTTTTATGACCGCACCAACACAGAATAAAGTTTCCCAACGGATACTCTATCCTCTCTTGAACAAAGTCTCCTGTATGCTAAGATTGCTAGAAAGATCATGCACTCAACTCCAAGGTTCCTTCATGCAGTGGATAGTCTTAGTTGGCTCGTTGTCATTTGCTGGTATCTCAAGGGGGACTTACACAATTGTTCACGCAACAATTGAAGGCAAAGGGATTTTTCAAAAGCTTCGAAAGGTATCTCAATGTAGCACAAGTTTCCTAAACTAACTAGAAATGTACTGAATTGAATGGCTGCAGGGATTAGAAAAGGTATGGTCTAATCTACGTGCAAAATGTGGGGATCAACTTTCGCAAACTTCAACCAGGCTCTGCTTTGCCTCGCTTTGGACAGCTTCCACAGAACCGGTGCAATCTTCAAGGGGAGTAACTAAAGATATTCAAATCATGGTTCAACATGTGGATACCATCACAACAATGCATACCAACATTCAAACCGTAATTGAAGTTAAGTCCACAATATTCCAGTTGACCACGCAAGGCAAACCCACTGTCAGTGAGCCCACTAGTGGTATGGATTCAACGAAGCTTGCTTAAATTAAACACCACATTCCACAACTACCATCTACTTGCATGAAATGAAATCTACTTTACTTTAAGCTACTTTAACATTCTACGCAAATTGGAAGGATGAAGAAGCCTCGCTAGCTACTCACGACAAAAGATGGAACCACAAGCAATGTTAACTCTTTTTATTATGAGAGTGTTCACAACAACTTCTTACAAAGCAATCAATTTGAAAACTTTCCTTCCTCTTCAATCCATGCTATGCTACCAATATATGCTATCTCTAAGCTGTCTCTCTATCTTCTATCTCTAATCTCTAATGCTCTAATCTATATCTATAAATGAGGGGGGATGCCCCTTTTATAGATGGCCAAATCCAATGGACGGCTTAGATTGAGCCACATAAGCACTAATCAAGATTCTTCCCTAAAAACTGTCACAAAGAGGAGTGGGATAATAAATGAGCAAAGATTACCACTCTCTTCCTTTGACCACTATGAGAAATTAATGCCCACTATCTTCTAGAGGATTCCCGTCTAGGAACGCATTCCCATTGTTCTTCTCCTTGACTGCAAACTCTATTAATCTGGCCAACATAACTTCAACCTCTTGAACTGATATGGCAAGCACGATCTCATTCTAAAACTCCAAGGCTGCAACTTCTTTCTCATGCTCGATGATGATTTTCCTCCTAGCTGTCATTGCATCTTGGGTTGTGCGAAGTATGCTGGAGAACATTCTCTGAATCATTGTCGGAGAAGGACTTCACACTTAAGAATTCCTCTACTTTGTTCTTCAATCCATCCTGTTGTCACTCTTTAACATTGAAGTTTTTGCTCATTCCTCCTTAGTCTTGAGGACATTTTAGTGCCTGAGGATGATCTTCAACGCTTGGGCCTTCATCTTTTCCTCCATCTTGAGTTCACAGTCACCTTATTCAGCTGCCAATAGTCAAAACACAACCAAAGGGATCTGTCCTTTTTCTTCACAAAAAAAACCAGTGCTCCCCAAGGAGAGACATGTTGTGACCTTTTCACACATCACCCCATTCGAAACGGGGAACCCCTAATTTTTGTTTCATTTGGGTCTGAGAGAAATGCAATCTTATGGGCACTATGAGTTCACCGTTGTGCAATTCGGGTTGACGAATGCACCATCTGTATTTATGAGCTTGATGAATGGAGTATTCCGCACCTATCTTGACAAATTTTTCCTTGTGTTCCTGGATGACATTCTGATTTATTATAGGACTATGGAGGAGCACAAGGAGCACTTGCGGTAGGTATTGCAGTGTCTAAGGGAGAATCAGTTATATGCAAATTTGGCAAAGTGTGAATTCTTTCAGACAGAGGTGAGGTATTTGGGGCATGTCATTTCAGGAGAAGGTATTGTCGTGGATCCTTCGAAGATCCAAGCCATCATAGATTAGCCCGAACCCACTAATGTTTCAGAGGTTCGCAACTTTATGGGCTTAGCAGGTTATTATCGACAGTTTGTGCAGGGATATTCGAGGATAGTGCATCCTATCACTTCCCTCCAGAGGAAAGGGAAGAAGTTCATCTAGTCGGAGCAGTGTCAGGCATCCTTTCAAACTCTCAAGGAGAGGTTGACTAGTGCACCCATTTTGGCAATTCCTAATCTTACAAGAGATTTTGTGGTGTGTACTGATGCATCTTTGGAGGGTCTAGGAGTAATATTGATGCAGGATGGTCGCATGATAGCCTACGAGTCTCGCAAACTCAAGGATCATGAGTTGAACTATCCTACGCATGACTTGGCGTTAGCCGTCGTCATTCATGCCTTGGTGAGATGGAGAAATTTTTTGTTAGGGCATCGGTTTGAGTTGCATAGTGATCACCGCAGTTTACAGTACAAATTCACACAGCCAAACCTGAATGCTAGGCAAAGGCGATGGATGGAGTTTCTATGCGAGTACGACTTTGAGGTGAAGTACATCTAGGGTAAGGAGAATGTTGTGGCAGACGCTCTTAGTTGGCAGAGGCATGAGCTTTCAGCAGTTACTCTTGGAGTAGATTTGAGGGGAATGTTAATATCAGTGTTGCCGGGAGACGCGTCTCCCCCCCTCTGAGATGCGTCTCGGAGACGGAGACGCGTCTCGGAGACCGAACCCGCACCCGGAGACCTCATTTCCAGCTCGGAGACTTTCAAAACGTCTCCCGCCGTCTCCCACGTCTCCAAACCCTAAAACTCGCGTCTCCCGTCAGGTCTCCTACGTCTCCCGTCAAAAATCGGGCATCTAAAAGCAAAGTTCATTATTTTTAAAAATATTTATGCAAAAACGAGTTCGACGGCACTGGCGACGAAAATTTATCAGGTGACTGAGAAAGGGCGCGACGAGCCGAGGACAAATACGAGGTTCCATTTGCGTTTTTTTTATTTTATAAATTAACAGTTAATACGTTGCTAACAGTCCGATGATTGATGAGAGATACGGGTCTCCACAAGGGCATTGCCCCTGTTAAAATCGCGGAATACTCTGAGGTATTCCGCGATTTTAACAGGGGCAATGCCCTTGTGGAGACCCGTATACAACCTGCACCATTAAATTTAAAATTATTAAATTCATAAAATTATAAAATTAATAATATTAATTGTAATTTCAAATTTGTATATTATAATTTATAAATTTATAATATTAGCATTTAAGCATTGCCATTCAATATTTAATTTTATATATTATATTTATTCTGATTCAGTATTCACAGACATTTTTTAATTTTTATTGATTTTGAAATTTTCGTATCACTGCTCACTGCTCAGTCCACTGTGTAACACTATTCGATTTCAATTTTCATCTACAGCTGAGCAATAACATTTATAATTTTATTTTATTATTTATTAATTTAATATTTATTACTAAACCTAGGATTTTATTATTTATATATTAAAATTTAAAAATGCTAATAGATCTCAGGTAGAGTCAGTTCATGCATTAAGGATCTGTCAATCTGATTGTAAAGTGGTGTAAATAACAGTAAATTGTAAAATAAAGATGTAAATTGTAAAATTATAGAGTATATACTTTGCCTAATCCTGATTCATTTTGTTTTTTTTTTTGTAGAATTTGAATCATTAAATCAAGAATGTCGAGTGGGGGAAACAAACAAGGCTTGTATCCGTTGTGGAAGTATGTTGACCGTGTTAAGGGGCAGAAAGGTTCAGGTGGAACAGCCACTATTTCATGCAAATTATGCCCAATGTCATGGCAAGGTACTTACACAAGGGTGAGAGCTCATTTCCTTCACATGCCTGGAAAAGGTGTTGATCCTTGTACAAATGAGAAGGAACGATATGATGCTGTGAGGGATGAAGAAAGGGCTAATGGTAAAGTTCCTAATATGAGCTCTCATGCTTCAACAAACACTGCTGCAAATCAAAATCAGAATGAGAATATCAATAGAGAGACAGAGGTGGATGTGTCTTCAAGAAATGTAGCAGCAGAGAGTTCTCACAAGAGGCCACACATTGGCAGCTCAAACCCCATAGGCAGATTATTTGATGTGCAAGGTCGAGAAGCGGTTGATGCAGCAATTGCACGCTTCTTTTATGCCAATGGAATACCATTTAATGTTGCTCGATCACCTTTCTATACAGAGATGGTCCAAGCAATCAACAATGCACCAGCTGGATATAGACCACCTATGTATGAAAAGCTTCGCACTACTCTAATTGATAAAGAAAAAATTCGATTAGAGCAACAAACTGCACCATTGAAAAGAGTGTGGATTTCAGAAGGATGCAGCATTGTGATGGATGGTTGGACGGATACTAGAAACCGTCCACTACTTAATATCATGGTAACATGTAGCAAAGGGCCTTATTTTTTGAAGGCATTGGATTGTTCGGGGCATGAAAAAAATGCAGAGTATCTTTTTAACCAGCTATGTGATGGCATTGAGGAGGTAGGGGCATCAAATGTAGTCCAAATTGTTACAGATGCTGCCCCTGTTTGTAAAGCAGCAGGTATGTTGGTGCAAAAGAAATACAAACATATTTTTTGGACACCATGTTGTGTGCATTCATTGAATAATGCACTCAAAGATATTGGCAAGTTTGAGTGGGTTTTAGCTCTCATAGAAAAGGGCAGAAAAATTCAAATGTTTATATGCAACCATCACCAAACACAAGCTATTTATCGAAAATTTGCCAAGGTGGAGCTTCTCAAACCAGCTGATACAAGGTTTGCTTCCTATTTTATTCTTCTTCACCGTCTTTTTGAAGTGAAAGGTGCTTTGTGTTCCACGGTTGTTAGTGATGCATGGGCAGCTTGGAGGCAATCTACATCAACTGATGCAGTTGAGGTGAGAGCTATGATCCTTGATGAGAATTTTTGGGCTGAGGTTAAATTTGTTGTGGACTTTATTCAGCCCATATGTGAGGTGATCAAATTTGCTGATTCAGACAAGCCATGTTTGGGGGAAATTTATGAAGAAATAGATTCCATGTGTGAAAGAATTAAGCAAATAACAGATGCAAAAGATCCTTCACTATATCCTTTGATAGAAGGAAAGTTACATGGAAGATGGAACAAACTTAATACACCTCTTCATTGTGCTGCCTATGCCTTAAATCCTAAATGGCATAATATAGAAGAGACCAATAAGAGGGCTCCATATGAGGATAGAGAGGTAATGAAGGGGTTTTGGGCTGCAATAAAAAAAATATATGGCCGAGGTGAGGAAGCATCAGTTATAAGGACTCAATGGAATAAGTTTTCACGTGGACATGGTGACTTTTCTTCCTTGGAAGCTTTGTATGATATGCGAGCAAAGAAAGACCCTATAGAGTGGTGGTGGAACCATGGAGGTGAAACACCTGAATTGCAATCATTTGCAATAAGATTACTCTCACAAGTAGCCAGTTCTTCATCTTGTGAGAGAAATTGGAGTACTTATGGTTTTATTCATTCACTAAAGAGGAACCGATTGGGGTCAAAGAAAGCAGAGAACCTGGTGTACATTCATAGCTCACTTCGCCTTCTCTCTCGTGTAGATCCTACATACAATGAGGGTCCTTCAGCAAAATGGGACCAAATTTCACCTGATGAAGATGTTGCAGCCATAGTGGATGAAGCGGTTGAACCAGATGGCCTTATTGATTTACCCCCAGTTCTACTACCATCAGAGGAACCTGAGTTAGAGAGTGATGAGTATTTGGAGAGCCTCATAACTGAGGACCTTGACATGGATGATATTGATAATTGATGTGATGTAGATGATATGAGATATCAGATAGATTTCTGATTTTTGTTTTTTGTTTGCATATCAGCCAATCGAACTATCAATATTTCTGATTTTCAATATGTAATTGAATATGTAATGTGACAACGACATTTGGATTTGAATTTTGTGTATTTAAAGTTAATGTTTATTCTTAACTTTACAGTTTACTACTGCTATTGTTTTTGAAAGTTCAATGTCATTATATTTTCAGATTTTCTATATATTATTAATTTTTATGTTAAAAAAAAAATGGCGTCTCCAAGTACCCCCGTCTCCTATTTTCAAAAAATGCCGTACCGGTACCCGTACCAGTCTCCCGTACCAGTACCAGTACCAGTCTCGCGGCAACTATGGTTAATATTAAGTGAGGGTAAAATATTAAAAATAGGTTATTTAATTTAAATGATTTAGATTAAATGTTAAATGATTTAGATTACTCTCTGTTAACTAATTAGTAAATGAATGTTAATTATTTAATAGTTGATTAATAGAATTGCTATGCGAATAAATTAATTAGAATATTGTTATTATAGTATTATATTAAGTTGTAACTTTAATATTAGGGTTTCAAATTAGCTAGTTCAATAGAGATGGTTGTTTTATTAATGATATGGCCATTTTTAAATATAATTATTTGTAGTGAATAATCTATTTAATTGAACTAAGTGGTTAAGTTAAAATGAATGATAAGAAAGTTGAAATAATGCCTTATTTAAGGGAATATCTTTATGGTTATAACACTATGATTAATTGTTTGTATTAAACAATGTGTCTTGATTATTGGGTTAAGTGATTATGTAATTGTTAAAGATGGATGTCATCTGTGTAAAGTATGTTTAAAGTTTTGAGCCATTGGGAAATATGCTTAGTACGCTGGGTTCCAGAGGCCTAGGAGGGGGTATATTTGTATGAATGGTCCTTAGGGTTGTTTAACCTTGGAAGTGGTTTGGCATTGTTGTTGGTCATGTGCATTGTACGAACACAAACTCTAAGGGTGTTGGTCTTCTATCTATGTATGGATTCATGAAATTTTGTAATGATATTCTATTGAAGGGTATGCATATGTGTATTGTGTGAAATGCAAACCCTAAGTGTTGTACTACCTATTCATGATGGTTAAATTGTGGCTATGGGTTGGGACATGGGTTCATATTGTCCTGACCGGTGTTTATGAGATTATGATAGGTGTACAAGATGGACAATGCCTTGCACTGTGGTAGGGTTTTCTAGTTGCAAGTAGGGGGAGTGGCTCTCAATGGGGGTCGGAACCCAAAGTGGTGTCCAGGACAACCCATTGGAGGGTTTCTTAATCCAGTGATAACCTTAATAATGTATTAGGGGATGGGTAGAATTCACATAAAACAAGATAATGGATGCCTCACCCATTTCCTATAGTGTTTGTATAGGCTAAGGATGGGTTGAGAAAACCTGGTTGGCAAGATCAACTTCCTTGTCCTCACGAAAGGAATGTTGATTCTGCATATGTCACCCTATGGGGTCGAGACCTAGTGAGAGGTTTACCAAGACAACCATAGATGGGGGTCGGGGTCTAGTGAAAGACTGCCAGGACAACCCTTGCTAGGACCATGCGATGACACTCCTCCCTATTGCAGTCTAGCACTCCCTAGTTATATTTCCTCTTTTTGGTGTGTGTGTCTCTGGAAGTGATGTAAGTGTTGAAAATATTGGTGTTGTTAGTAGTGTTGTTATGGTATCATGTATAACCCCTTGCTTATGTTAGCCTGTTGCTTTCTTGACTATCTGCTGGATGTGGGACCTTGTGTTATCTCCTAGCATGGGGGGTGGACCTCAGGGTTCCACATGGTTGGGAGGTTGGTGCTTTTCCACCATTGGGTATTCTTGTTCATGTTTGTGCGCATGGAGATTGATCATTGCACTATGGATTCCAGTTCTTGTTCCAGTTGGGAAGACATCCTATCCTGTATTTGTATATTGGATTGTATTTCCATCTGTATCTCTTAATGTAATCTGATGTAATCTTCCTACATGTATTAGAGGAAGCAATGTTGTAATTATTGTAATGATGTAACAATTATCGATGACCTCTTCTTGTAAAAAGTACTGTAAATTAATGCATCATTCATATGATAGTTAGCTAGAAAATGATTTTTAATGTTTGTTTATCAGTTGTCACATTATGGAAGTGAGTAATATAGGATCATTTAATTTGGTGCTTTAACATGAACCTTACATGTTAGATCGATCATGTTATCTTTTATCGTTGATGAAATGTTTCTAGTAATCTTGATTGTTAGTTTTGCAAATAGCACAGTTGAGGAACCTTAGAGGACCTAGGACTAGATTATTATGTTATGTTATTTGTTTTAAAAAAAAAATTGTTCCATTAATTTGACCTAGTTTAGTGTTGTCCTTTGGGTTTCCTTGGCGGGGGCGTTACACCTATGACCAGAGGTCCACTGCTCCTTGCAAGAAAAACAAAGTCAATTTCTCTTGAGCTCATTTCTAATGTCTTCATGTACCTTCTTGTGTGGGACTCCTTTTGATTTGCTACAATAGGATGTCTTTAAAAATTATTTATATTTTAATTCTAGTTGTCACTCAAGTTCTACATGCCCTTCATTTTGCAAGGACATTTTCTTTTCACATGTGCTTCAACTAGAACTGGACTATGCTTCTTTTCTAGTTCTTTTTTCTGCATATTTTTATCCAATTTGAACAATTTGGAAAAGAGAATTCTACATATTTTTTAAATGACAAAGCCTCCTTCAAATCTTTTGGTAGATTTTGGTACCTTCAACAAATATATTTTATCTTGAATAGATGCATTTCAGGTTTAAATATTTAACCAAAATCTTATAAAACCCTAGATTTAGATGATATGCTTTTGGGTTTATATTTTAGGGAAAATAGATCTCAAGTTTATAACTTTTCCCCCTCTTCTTACAAATCTAGACATTTATCCTTATATTCGTACAAAAACATCAAACCCTCATACTACAAGTTAGGTTCACCCTTAAAGATAAATTGCAGCTTTAAATATACTTCATCAAACCTAGCAAAAATCAAATTTAGCCACAAATATTACAATAACAATAATAACCCATAATTTTTTCATGAACCAAATTTATAACAGTAACCAATGGCTAGAAAAAGATTTCAAAACTTTCCCAATATCCACCACCATTAAAGTCCAATACGACCTCTGGGTGAGATGCTCCTTCGACCAAGAGGGTTTGCATCCTTTGGCCCATGAGATCTTCAGGGTTTTCATCCTTCCACCTCTAGCAAACCCATAGGTTTTCATCCTCGAATCCAAGCATTTGAACCCAAGTGCTCAAAACAATTTTCCAGTTAGGGTTTATGAATATTTTTCATAATAATCCTTTCATCTTCTCTTTTAGCCCATTATACACCTAAAAAGATGTTGAAATATGGAACAATGGCTTCAATCCCATCACTATACACAACTAAGAAATCCCATACTTATTTGACGACATTTTCCTTTGAAACACATCTAAAATCTTGCACACATTTGATTGGTTGTATTTGGGAGGCATGCAAGAATGTCCTCTATGAACTGCAATTGTCCTCCACAATAGTGTCGTGGGGTCTCATAGAGTTTGAAACCATAACTACCTCATTAATGATGGTTGACATTACCTTCTTTGTTTGCACAAATGGGTGTACACATGGATCCATGTCCCACTTATTAAGTGATACTTTTATGCCCACAAAAAACATTCTAGAAGATGCATCATCCATCTAAGAATTAATGGCAGTTTGGTCATGTAGCGAGGTAGGTGGAGATGAACAATAAAAAGGGGTAGAGTGTCTAAGTTTGGATGTTGAGGATACCCTATGACTCATGCCACAAGTCGAGAATCAGGGTGTGGATGAGAAGCATGTCGGTGAGAGGTCTAACTCTCTAACCAAGGATTGAGAAGGAGCGGGGTTTGGCAGAAAGGTATGTCTAGATGGGAGACTCCAAAATCTCGATGGAATAAGCAATGAAGCCAAGGAATGAACGAGAGGCATGACAAGATGGAGAAGTCTAAAACTCTAACAAGCATGAAGGAAAAGTGGAGGGCAGCAAAAATGCATGCCATGATGGTGAAGTCTGAAACTCCAACATAAGCTTCTTCCTTAGAATTTTGAAGAGCAGAACCTCCACACTTAGATTGTTTGGGATCTATGAGGCTAGATCAAGATTAGCTTACTAAAGATAGGAAATGGGCTTTTGTTCCATAAACATGAGTTAATTGAAAGGGGACATGATATTTAGTATGACGTATTGGTCAACTGTAAATTTTCTCATTGGTGATGAAGGTGATGTTTATGTACTTGGTACAACAAGATCCAAAGTTGTAGTGCACGATTAGCATAGATATGGGTGACACCAATGAAAACTGTTACATAGATGATGACAATATACCTCTAAATCAAATGTTTCCCCAAAAAGACAACTCCTTAAGATGAAGTTATATATTATATAGGTTTTCACTCATATATATATGATTTATGAATATATGTCTATAAGGGGTTTCCTAATCTTAGTAGGGAATTCATTACCAAACATATTGAACACTTTTTTGGGGGGCTTGGTGAGGACGAGGGGAGATATGTGTGATCAAAGTGGGGACAAGCAGAGCAGGATTCTTTTTTCAAATACTTGGAAAACTGATGTGGAACTTCCATGTCTCCTTTGTATCATCAAGGAATGGGAGTGCCAAGGGAACTCATCCCCTATCATCTAGGACACAACTTTTAAAAACATAGAAAGTCCAAAGCTTCAGATAATGATACTGTTAGACCACCAGAGCTTTTCATTGATGATAATCATGATATACACAAGGACTTCACTGACTAGAGAGATATGAACAATCCTTCTTCCATATGGATAAAAAGTATAGTCAAGACTGAAGAGTTTAGTTTACTTAATACATCCTGCCTACCATAGCTATTAAAATTTGCACATTTGCATATTTCCAAGGCTATTTTATTGCAAAAACTAGGCATTCATAATTGAAACTTTACAACAGTTTGGACCTGATCCACAACAGATTTGGAGGGCACAAAATTGCATTTTATAGCCATGTCCCTAGTAGTAGTTGACTAATTTCCAATATCTCCAATTCATTCTTTTAAGGATTAAAAGAAGGAGATCACTTAATAACATACTTATATAATATCAAGGCTGAAAGTCCAAGAAGATCCTTACAAGCTTCCAAAAACACAAGAACCAGTGGTTTGCACTAAGAGCTAAGCCAACCGCTGAATCCCTGAGTCAAGTTATAGTTTGCAGGTGAATAGCATAAGTTGATTTGGTCGATGGTTATTTGTTGCTAGATAAAACCACTAGATCTTTGAACTAAAGCCTATTAGCAAACAACCTCAATTTCCTAGTAAAAACCAGTTCCCAAAATGATAACTACAATATTAATTTGGAGTTCTTCCCCAAAGTTTGCTTCTGCTATTCCTTTTCTATAGCCCTGTAGTAGTGCTGTGAAATTTTATTCTATCTAACATAGACTTTGGATTCTAAGAAGCCTTGATTCCAACTCATTACTACATCAAGACTCAATCCATTTCCATAGTGAAAACTGCATACATTGCAAGAACATAAGATCATAGTTCACAAACTTGAACTCGGCAAACCAAAAAATTCCTCCAACTTAGCAAAAACTTGGCATAAACTCAACAAAACTTGGCAACTTAAAAAACACTTAAAATTTTGAAGAAAACATAAATTTTCTACAAAATACAACTAAAATATATCAAATGCATATGGTGGGCATCTAGAGCCACCAAGTGCAAATGAAGACCTTCAAAACCAAACAAACCTTCATGGTACACACCATTTTCATTATTTTTTAAAAGCAAAGCAAAAAAATTATGCTTATAAAGCCCAAAAAAAAGAATTTTTGGAATGTTTAATCCACATTTTTCACATGCGAGGAGAATCAAGAGCTCAAACTAGCCAAAAATGGTCAAAAACTTGCCAAAAGACTTTGCAAGTTAACTCCAAAATAACTTGCCATAAAATATTTTGGCAAGTAAACTATGCATAAGATTACTAGCATGATTTTCTCTAAAATTGTGACTTGCCTTTTTTAAAGTAAAAGTCAATTTTCCTCATCACAAATATAAATACAATTCCTAGAAATTATATAAACTACTAATTTAACTACCATTTTTGTAACAAATCTTACTAGCCGTAACAGATATAACAGTGAGAAAGTTCAAATAATAGCTTCACATCAAACAATGTTAAACATATCAATTTCAAAATGCCATACAAAGAAAAAAATCAACAATTCCAAACTATGACCTAAATCTTTTGTCAACAATAGGAGAAGCTAGGGGATAAAACATCAACAATCGGAGATGCATGGGAAAGAAACCCTTCGACGTCATCACACGAAGTCATTACAATACTAGAAGGAAGAAAACAAAAAACATTATAAAATGTGTGGGTATAGACCCTATTTACAACGAGATCCATCAAACCAATGAAACTCATTAAACCCACATACCTCTCTGCAATTAAACTCAAAAAAATCAGCCAAAAGTTAGAAAAACAATCAAAATTAGTGGTCAGCAATTTTTATGCAAATTTGCATTTTTTGGGGGGAAAATCAAGATTTTAAACATTTCATGATTAATCGCAAATTTTTCTTGATTTTTTCTTCTATAAGACAGATCACCAGCATCAAAATGTAGGCTCAACAATAGTGAGACACTAGAGTACTTAATACACAACACAACAACAAAAATGAGTCAATGAGCCATGAAAAAATGGAAAAATGCCCAATTAGAAATCAAAATCCTCCTTGCTCTAATAATTTGCAGGTTTTCTTAACAACTTATTCTCTTTTCTATCCTCTTTTCAAAATGCGCAATGAGCCTCAATTTATGTTTTGGGAAATTTAAAACAAGACTTCAGCACCCCTTTTTTCCTCTGTTTTTTTTTCTTTCTTGTGTTAAGGTTGAGGATTTGCAACGGTCCCCCAGATGGCACAAGGATGCCCAAACCTCCCCTCTAACATCCCAAAAATGGCTAGACATCCCTAAACTTATTAGAACCTTTATAAATGTTTCTATAATGTCTCCATACACAATCAGTTGCCACACCAACATCCATACAACATGCCCAAATGCCATCATGATGACATCATTTTTCTCATAAAATCCATATCTATCATCAAATTTAAGTTAGTAGTCTTTAACCTATTTCTGAAATTGTAAAAAATCAATGTAGAGTTATAAGCATGTAATTCAATCATTTTTTAAATGCAACACATAAAGTTCTAAAAACAATTTTTGGGGGCATATATACCCATTGAATAGATAGAAGAGACACATTCTCAAGGTGTCATGTCTCTCTTTTGGGTGCCATCTCTCTCTTTTTGGGGCATCTCTTTTGTCTCTTCCATCCAGGGGCTTCTCTCTTCAAAGGGATACATTTTGTATATGGGTACCTAACAGGGCCTAGTTTTTGAGGCCCATCCTTTTCACCAACCTAAGTTGTGCTTAAGGGGGTGTTGGAGTATTTAATAATACTTATTGCATCTTAGGTTATATTAATCATGCTTAGGTATATATTATGTACATTATCTCTAATAATTTTATTAGATAATTCTAAGATAAGTTTGCTTTATTTCCTAATTTTCTTTAGATAAGGCTTTGAGATAAACTAGTTAGTTCTAGAGATTGAGTTGTCATTTTCATCTCCCATTTTATTCTCTATAAGATGTAACTTCATTGCATTCTATGGTTGCACATAATGCTCATTTTGTACACTCATTTGGCTGAATAAGATTGTGTTCTGTTCATTTGTCCTTTCGTGTTTGTAAGTATTAAATTTCTTGCAACAGATAGTTATTATTTTTTAATTTGAATCGTTCTTAGGCTAGATTTATTTCAACTCGTCATATTTTTACATGGTATCATAGAAAATATGATTCAAATCTTACAAATCCTTACAATGATAACAATAATATGTTAAAGTGAGGCTATGATTGTCCAAATAATTCGAAATATCCTAAGTCTTCTATTTCAAGAAACCTAAGGTAATTAGAAGAATGTTACCACCGCCTTTAATCCTCCACTAAAACCAAGACTGATCCGTAGAAGGAATTAAAAAAGAGTTCATACAAAATACTTCAGGCAATTCTAGCATGTACACTTCTCTTTTCTGATCCTATCACAAAGCCCTTTTCATAAATAAGAAAATTATAGTTCAAAAAATTGACAAACCTTACTAATTTGGGATATAAATACTTCACATGGAGAAACAAAGAGATACCAAAATATCTGAAAATACAATGTTTGTAAAACTGATCGAACTTACAGGTGGGGTGAACCATGGCAAACTTTGGGAGTTTGTAAGAATGAAACCTCCTTGCTTTATAGGGCATGTTGTCTTAGAACAAAGATCATGAATTTCAGTATGGACGCGTATTCCATATAAAAAGACCTCAATGCTCAACTTTCCAGCAGGAATTGTATCCTCTACATAGCCAAAATAACTATTAGCTATCTTGAAACTGAAAAATTGCTCTAGAAGTCTGATAATATAAAGTGACATATCCGAAGAGCGTAGCATAATTTCCTTGACTAAATTACAATAGAATACTAATCAAGCCACTTCACACATTACTAAAACTACTAAAGATACATAGGAAAAAATTCTAATATGAAATACATTATAGAAATAGCTTACAAGGGTCTTGAAGCACTACTAATGTTTAACCTTTTTATTTGATATGACATATAAGACCATATTAATTTGAATTTCAAAAATAAATTAATAGATTAATATAAAACATTATTTGATTATTAAATATTATATACTTCAATTATTCGTTATGCTTATTACACCAGTGCATTTTTGTAAGGGAAGAAAATCCCTTTCATATAAATCTAGGATAATTAAATAAATGCAAACTACAAGCATATAATTAACCTAGATTTTAAGTTAGTTGGAATATAATAATTGCAATAATAAATGTGATCATTAAATAGGAGGATAGGTGCATTTAAATTGAATCTAAGCACCGTGGGAATGTCTTAATGTGTGGGAATGTCCTAAACTGTAGAAATGATCTATGGCCCACAATAATGATCTGTTAGAAAATCACAACAGTGATTCCTTCACCTTCACCTTCTTTGTGTTTAATTTTGTCAGAGTGGGTGTTTACAAACATCTTAGAGGAGATAGTTGGATCACTAGGGTCAAGGCTTTATGGCTTTGAGAAAATCATTGAAGACAGTATGGACAAACTTGTAGATGGTGTATGTTATACAGAGTAAGATTCTTTGTCTCTTAGAAACAAATGTGCTCTAGTGCCCTTTTTTTTTAATTCTTGTATATATTTCAAATATTTTCTATATATGTCCATATGAATTTATTGCATAGATGAATGTCTTTAAATACCAAGACATAACAATAATTCACAAAATCGTATGTCAAGTTACTCAAAACTACTAATAAAAAAAGAGGGGAACTCTAAGATTTGATTTTAAAAATTAAATTTTGGGGGCATGTTATCTATTTCTATTAGATAGTAGAAGGTTCTTGTTTTTGGGATATAGGTTTTGTAATTTTGTTTATGTTGAATGTTGTTTTGGTCATCCCTGCTACGCCTGTTCTCTTGGTTGTTTATGTAGTGGCTTTTTATAGTGCTGTTGCCAATGCTTCTGACTCTGAATATTGAGCATTAAAGGAATGTTTTTTAATTCTAAAATAAACGAATAGTTATAATTTTAAAGCTATTAGTAGTGATTTTGGTATCAGTAATTGAATTAAAAATACTTAAACAACCCACATTTAAAAAGAAAAAAAAATCACAGGATGATATGCAGAAAAATACACAAAAGTTATGGACTAACTCTTTTCCGCTTCAAAGGAAATATATTAATGTAGCACCATTTTTAATAAGTTGAACCCAAAACCTAAAGTTTAAGCACCCAAACCTTATATTAGGGAGTCAACTTATCACATAAACTAATATAAAAGTTAAAAAAAATTGAATCACTGTAAGTGCAAAAGTTAGCCTTAACAACTGCTGGGTGCCTTCCCCTATTGTGAAAGTAGGTTGGACACCACAAAAATAAGAGAATGCAAATTATCAGAAAAAAATGGCATTAAATAATATATTGGCAAAGAAATTAGTTGATTTAGAATTACCAGAAGTTGCAGAAATGTTGAAGGTTGCAGGCATCCCACTCACAATTGGATCTGGAGTGATTCCCACGTTGTCAACCTTCACCTGATAGTTGTCCTCCGTACCTGTACTACAAGGAATTCAGTCAATTATGTTAATTTCCCGGCAGCTATAAAAATAGGCAAACTGTTTTTCTCTGGATATGCTATGAAATTATTACCGCAGTAGGTGGGCTTATTTGCAATAGCTGGAAAAATGAAGGAACAAGCGATGAGAAAGAGGGCCCAACACAGCAATTTTTTCTCCATTGCAAATGATCTCCGTGGGAAAATTCAGGTTCGGGCATGATATGATATAAAGAGCTGTTTGACACGTGTTAATTTTAGGGGATTCTGTTAAACTATATTTTTAATTTATTTTTAATTTATTTTTACGCCGAATTTGTATCCTATTTGAGAGAGACCAACCTAAATTTTAAAATCCATGGTTGATCTCTCTCCACAGCAGCTGGCCAACGATTGAAATGGCCTGAACCGTCGATCTGAAAAAGAAATGCATTTCAAGTACCACTGATATTTTGGGCGTCATAAATACGGTTGATTTTTGCGTAGCCGTGGGAGAAGCTTCCGCCTCTCCAATTCGTTGATCAATCTCGCAATGAAGATCTGAAAAGACATTCTCGAGCTGTTCGGTTGAAAGAAGAATAATAGATATATATCCTATTTGTGAGAGACCAACCTAAATTTTAAAATCCATGGTTGATCTCTCTCCACAGCAGCTGGCCAACGATTGAAATGGCCTGAACTGTCGATCTGAAAAAGAAATGCATTTCAAGTACCACTGATATTTTGGGCGTCATAAATACGGTTGATTTTTGCGTAGCCGTGGGAGAAGCTTCCGCCTCTCCAATTCGTTGATCAATCTCGCAATGAAGATCTGAAAAGACATTCTCGAGCTGTTCAGTTGAAAGAAGAATAAAGCTAATAGATATATAATATTTCTCCGACATGAAATAGATAGCCTGTAACCCGCATTTAATTCATCACGATATTTACGCCGTAAGGCGTTCATTGCAGCGGCATTCTTCCGTGTACAGAAAAACTTTGAATGCCATTTTTTAGTGTATAGGAAATCTGTGGAGGTGTCAGGATATTTGTCGGAGGCAGCGCCAAACTTCGTTAGGGTTTCCACGTAGTAACCACCTAATCGTCACCGCCTAACTTCCGTAGAGTTTTCAACAGGTAATTATATATCTGAATAGATGAAGCGTAACCCAAGACCCCACCGCCGCAGAGAGAAGTCACAGATCAATTTGACGAGCTACGCATACAATCCCCACGCCAGAACTTCCAAGTACTGTCTTCTCTGTTGAATTCAATTTTCTGTGGCTTATGACTTGTATCTGTTGAAAATGTTACAAATGACTTTATGGAGGGTTGCAGATGTTTGTTTGTGGTTTTGTATCTCTGCATAACGGGGTTTCTACAATTTCCAAAATTTGTCCTGCTTGATTTTGTGTAATGTAAATGGGTGGCTAATTTATGCACAAAAATGTATCAGACCGTCTTGTATACATCATTAGGCAAACTGTTAAAATGTCAATTTCCACACCATCTTAATAGCCAACTTTGGTTGATTTTTTCACACCATCACTGGAATAATCACTGGAATAGGTGATATCGAACCTCCTAGATGGACTATTTCAAAATGGAGATCCCTGAAGGTAGCCTCAAGAACCATTTCATCATTTTTATCTGCAATGTTTTCTGTGTGCTTTGTAAGGTCTCTGTGAAATGTATAATAAAATTCATAAAGAGGAAATATAGGATACCTTTTTACAGTGTAGCCAAGGTACTACATCTTTCCCTGACAAAAATTGTTGAAGTTGAACACAAATTCATTATATTGCTTAAATAGTGTTACAACTGAGAAATGTTATCATGAATTCTGGAAAAATCTGGTTTTTGCATATTCTGTAATCCTTGCATTTCCTGGGACCACATTTCTTTGAGGCATTATGTCGAGGAATTCACACACTTTGTCTATGCTTCCATTTTTTTGTTTTGCCATACATGTCTCTGACAACTACAACTACAGCATTTGATTAAAAATAATTCCCCTTTATGCTTTGACGGATATCCTTACTAGGTTCTAAAGCTCCCATACTGGCATAGGCAAAGTGGGTGCTAGAGGAGGTTGCAGAATTTAGCCTTACTTCTGCCGATTACATTTGCTTGAAAATTTCTAATGCCTTTGCAGCAAATCAATTTTGTGTTTCCTGTAATCATTGTGGTCCTTAATACCACATTTCTTTGAGGCACTCTGTCAACCAATTTGCATACCCTATTTCGATCCAAGGCCTCATTTTGGCGTAGGCAGTGATGGATCTGAGATTAGATGAGATATAACGTCCTTTAGGCCAAAGAAGTCTGTAGGACACATCAAAAAGTGTGTTTGACTTATGTGAGATTATTTCTTTGACTGCTTAGTTTTAGGATTGATTCTTGGTTTAATATTTACATTGACTAGGTTACTATTCTAAATGGATTGATTTTTGCACTCAACATAGGATGACGATAACCTTCATAGTGGCATCATTCAAATGGTAATATTTATTTAAATCTATTTGTTGTTTTATTGGTTCCTTCAATTTTTCCCATTTGGATCTCTCCACCTTAGAATATAATGAAAGAGAAAAATATCACACTAGCCTATTATAGCTTTAGTGATATTAGTTCACTCTCCCCAAATTAAATAGCTTACACCTAACATCTTGGAGGGCCCCTGGCACTGTCATGTAGCATCTTGGAGGACACTTAAGCATTTAGATTTTATGCTGGGGATGTGTTATGTTTATTCTGCCACTATCTCACCTCTTTATATCTCAATTATCTGGAAAAAATGTATTCCCAATCATTTTAGTGGTTTCCAATTCCAAAAAATTTGCTGCCTCACAAGTATTGCAGTATTTGATGCCATCATTGAGCAATTGTTAGCCGAATGCCCATGCATTGAGAATTTGATGGTGCTGAGTTTTTTTGGGCTTATTAATTTAAAGTTTGTTGCCCATCTCTCAATTATCTCAGCATTGGAATAGTAAGCAGACTCAACTATAAAACCATGGTGGCCTTCAATGGCTCATGTTTATGCGCCAGCTATGATGATTTTGAATTTTCTACAATTGCTGAAAGATATTTTAGAAAAGGAAAACTATTCAATACACGAGGAAAAAACCATACGATTTAAAATATTAGGTAACTCAGTTCCTTTCTTTTTCCTGTAAATTCCAGATACATTCATTTCATGTGTTTCTCCCATTAAAACAACAGAACTGGCACCAAAAATCTATATATTCTTAGAAAACCAAAGAAATGAAGTTGGACAACATATATTTCTGATACCAATTGCTTGAGGCATTTGTTTAGTCTTTTTGATTTGATACTAATTGTTAATTGTTGTAGATTTGCTATAAAATGTGCATAGAAAAGGTATGTTAGTTTTGATTATGCCTGATGAGACTTAATATGAAGAAACTTAACAATTTTCCCTTGGGATTGTTTTGGTTTGCTTTTACCTTCCTTTTTTAGGTATTCAATGTTGTAGCATCTGCATTTGGAGGAAAATCTTAATTTAGAGATGCCTCATCTCATGCATCAACCCTTTATACCTGTCTAAATATATTGTATTAGTTTTAAATTCATCATTTGTATCTGTCTATTCAGATTCTTTATTTGATTCAACCCCCTTGCTATCATTTGTAACTATCTATTCAGATTCTTTATTTGATTCTTTATTACAGTGTTTATGTATGGCAAAATTTTACAAGACATAGAAAACAAGCATTTATTTATTTTTATAGGAACTCATCACATAGCAGCAATTGTTCTCACTTTAATGCAGCAATTCAAGAAGTCCCTTTATGGGCTACTTATGCCAATTAAATAGTTATTTACCATTCTCTTGAATATAGAACAATATAGAATCATTTAAATTTGCTACATTGATTAAGGTAAGTTTTACATGTATTTTGACCAATTGGGTAACTTTTACACTTAAAAGACATTGCAATGATAAGATAATTAGATTGTAAGTGTCTAATTTACTATTATATTTTATTATATAGTATAAATTGAATTTATTTTATGTCTTTTTTTTAATTTATATATATTGTTAGTCTTTATGATTTAAGATTAAAATCAATGGAAATTATTGTTGTTTGGATTTTTATAGTTAGTTACATTTATATAAAGGTACAAAATGTTAATTATTTACATTTCTTTAGTTAATTATATATAAGTACGAAATGTTAATTGTTTGGATATCTTATTAAAGAATGTTTTAAAGTTGAAGTCTCTCATTTTTTAATGATACCTTTATTTTTATTTTAAATAAGAATTTGATTTTCTGAGATTAGAATATTACATAGGTTGAATTGTTTTAAATGTTTTAAGATCACTTTAAAATAATCCATAAACTAATAAAGTAGAGGGTGCATGTGTAGGGTGAGAGAGAGGAGATAATGATGCTACACATTAAAAAAGACTTATAATTTTATTATGTAATATGTTTCGAGTATATGATTTTATAAGATTAATAATATTTTTTGTTTACAAATTTATTATTATATTATTATATATGATTATATAATAAAAAAATTATTATTATTTATAAGTTTTTAGCTCAAATTTATTATTATATTTTATTATATAGTACAAATTGAATTTATTTTATATAGGTCTTTATTTAAATTTATAATTATATATATTGTTGTTGTAATACATATATTTATTTTATATTGTTCAATATTTACTTTCTTATTTACTCCACTACAAAACTTCTATTTTAATGTTGCTTTCAATCACTAAGAAACACCTTTGATTGCATAATATAATTGCTACTCCAATCCAAAGACAATTCATTATTAGCATCATAAGATTTTAGAATTAAAAGTACTTTTACCATTTCATATTCAATTCCAAATTATACCATTTTATATTCAATATTTGACTTAAAAGCTACTTTCTTTTCCTATTTATGCCTTTTTCAATTAATAAAAGTTGTTTTGATTATATATTATGATATTTTTTAACAGTAGGTGCTATTCTTTAATTTACTACATCCACGAATAAGTATCAGTTAAAATTTTCATCATTATGCATTTTTTACTATAAAATACCTTGACATAACATTGTATAGAAGTGTGTAGTTCAAAATTCAATGTAATGATCACTCAATTTGCACCTTTATGTAATAGACTTACAAATAAATTGGAGTTCAATATGACCATGTCACAATTTGATTATACCATTATATTCAATTGCATACATTTTTGTAATGTGAATTAAACATTCTATTTAATCACTTCATTTTCAACTTTCTATATATATCCTTATTCTACATTTTTATCTCACACAATTTTAAGCTCATTTATTTTTTTATACTATTTCCATTTCATTTTTTAAATGTGTTATTTTAATAAGTTACATACAAATTGTTATATTTCAATCACTATGTCTACCCAAAATCAATTAAGGTAAACAATTGTTTGCATCAAATTTAATTCTTTTTTTCCTTTTCTTATTATATTCATTGTTATCTATTTCAACCAATTGTTCGGCGTACCCAATTGCTGTAATGTCCCCATTTTGGCCCTACACTCTTCAATAGGATTTAGCCTATTTCTGGAAATCCGTAGGCTAAGCTGAGGTGGAAAATTAGGGTTTCCTCTTTCAGATATTGCTCAGTTGGCATTCAGAGGATGTTGTGCAGACTTACTATTTATAGCAGTTGCTATTTTTAGCAAGTCTATCTTTTGGCAGTATCTGTCTAGCAGCAGTTCAATCCTTTGTAGGTTAGTGTTCAGTTTGGCTATCTATTGTTTTGATGTGAACTTACTATTTAGAATAGTTGGCTATTTTTAGTAAGTCTAAATTTGGCAGTAGCATTATCAACAGCTCAACTCAAGTCATCTTGCTATCCATCAGTTTCAGTATTGGCATTGGTTTTGGTTATCTCCATGGACTGAGTTTTTCTACTTAGTCAAATTTCATTTTTCTCAGTTGTACCCCACGCCTAGGAGTAATAACTTCATGTTGTTTTAAAAGAGGGGCCATTAAGGGGGTCAATTGTGCATTTAATAATTTATTAAATGCTTTATTGTTGCAAAGTGAAAAGGAGGTTGAGTAATATTATATTATTTCAAAAAGTAAAATGCAAAAAGGTGGCATCCCTTTTGGAAGTTGAAGTGATTCAACTTCTTGGAATTTGAAGAGTTCTTGTTGCTTCATTTGCCAATTGAAGTTTATATATTGCTGCTGTTTGAAGAGCTGATTATGCATATTTTTGAAGAGCAAAGTTACGTTGCTGGAATGAATCCAGAATCCGGCTAAGGGAAAGCTTCATCCAAAAATACATATTGAGCATTATTGTGGAGTTTTGGTGAGATATTTCCAGTTTTTATGTTGCTGGTTTATCATGGCTGAAAGTGATTTTTGTATACAGCTTTTAGTATGAATTTTATTTGGTTCTGGGTATTTGATCATTGCATTTCTATAATAGAGGCGACCATATTTGGAGGTTATCAAAGTTTAATTCCAAGTTTCAGATTTTATTAAGCAAAATCGCCCTTGCAAGGAGGCCGTACCTTTTTGGAGAGCATTGGGATTCGTACATAAATTAATGGTTGAGTTTAGATGCTATTTTATCATTGTGAATTGGGCGCCAACCTTCTCAAGAGCTTTTGCAAGCTATATTTCATCTTCTGGAGGTATTGTGAAGGAGTTGTGATTATTTTTATGTGTTTTCAGTTTGATGATAATCATTTCTAGATTGCTGATTTTTATATCAGTTTGCTTCAATATTCTGATTTTGGTTTTAAGCTTCATTAATTGAGAGGATATCAAGTGGAAAAATCTTCTATTTCATTGTGCTTTGTAAAGATTGTAATAACACTTGAAAATTGCAGTTGTTTAACATTGTAAGACTGTAAACAGTAGTACTGTTCCAGTCATTTAATTAGCTGCAAAATCTTATGATTAATCTCTCATATATGTAACCCCTGGATGGTTTACCGCCAGTGTGGATAAAGAACATTCTAGAAGCTTATCTCTTATTTGCAGCTATTTCTATTCATTGTAAAGCTAGTTAGTAGTACTAACAGCTATTTCATTTTATTGCTGCAATTTATACTTGATTACACTCCCACAATTGAGTGGTTGTGTGGACTGTTTTCCCCCCACGAAATAAGTGGAAGAGAGGATTTAATTGTTGGCTTGCCGCCTTCATAATGTAATAATCTCACCCACTAAATAAGTGGAAGAGTGGATTTAAAGGTCGGCTTTAGTTTCCAATTACTTTGCGAAACTCCCCACCACCACAGCGAGTTGGTTCTCACCGCTAGGATGCTCAGACGGCGCCAGATGAATTGTACTTTTCTCACTGCTTATGTTCAATCCATCCTCCGACCATATGTTATCACCTCGCCACATTGGGATCTTGGTGAAGCATTCTGCTTAGAGTTATCTTTGGCTCATTTCGTGGCCTGCACCCATTTAACGCTGCTTGGTCATTGATTTGTAATCTAATTTTGTGTTATGTAATTATTTCGAGACGAAAGGTAAGATCCCCGGCCATCATGTTCATCGTACATCTGCTTAGGCAGATGAGTGATAGAGATCTCCGGTACTACACCGAAAGTCAGTGCAGATTCTAGTTCAGTTTCTTGTGGTATCCAGAGGTAGGTAGTTAGGCATGGCTAATGAAGAAGAGATGAAGTTGGCAGAGACTCTCTTTATGGTTGGAAAGAGACTTGGTAAAGAATTTCAGTCAAAGGAAAATGAAGAGAACATTTTTCATTTGTTAGAACAATGTTTGAGACAAGTGAAGCCATCACCTTCAGAGATAATGGAGTTGGCACTAGCTCCTGCAGTGAATTTTTTGAATCAGCCCTATTGGTTGGGGCATCCTGATGAAGAGACCAAGTTGCTGATTTCTTCTTGTTTTATGGAGATAATGAGAATTGTAAATCCCCATTTGCCTTATGATGTTGAAACCATGAAGATCATATTAAATATGATAGTGGAATGTTTTCAAGATTTGGATGAAACTTGTAGTAGCTTGTTTTCAAGAAGAGCTGCTGTTTTAAAAACATTTTCTGAAGTTGGTGCTTGCATCTTATTGATAGAATTTGAGATGGAGAATCAAATTTATCACTTGTTTAATTATCTTTTTAGCTCGACCTGGAGTGAGCAAGAAGAGAGTATGCTTGCAGCTGTCATGAATGTTCTAATCTCTACAATTAAAGAAGCTGATAGTCTTCCTAAAAGTGTCCAAACTCTTCTCTTGGATGCTTATAAACGTGAAGAGCAGATTTCTCCCACTGCTGATTTGTTAGTTAAAGAAATTTTCAGTCAATGTGAAGATAAGTTGAAACCACTTTTGAAGAAGATTGTTGAAAATAGAGAAGAGATATCTAAAGCTGAAGAGAATGAAAGTTGGAATCCCTTTGAAGACATTGCAAAAGTTCAAGGGCATCTACGAATTTGCATGTAAAGCATTCTGTAGAAGAATGTAATGTATCAGTGGAAGCCTTGAAGACTAGTGAGGTACTCTTGTTTTCTACAAAGGAGAACAGTGAGTTGACTGGTGTTAAGAAGCCTCATGTTGAAGATTCAAAGAAAGAACTTTTGGAAACAAAAGTTGAAGCAGAGATGCATGAAGAGGCCATAAGTGCAGATTCAAATGAAGGAGAAGTTTGGTTAGTAGAAGATATGTGTTCAATCAACAATTTGCTTCTTCACAATTCCAAAGAATGTTGGTTTGAAAGTCAAGTCAAAGAGGAAGTTGAAGTCTCTTCCCACTTCAAAGCTGATTTGATCAATTCTTTTGAATCATGTGTAGAAGACAACATGGAAGGAGAAGCTTCTAGTAATTATAAGGCAGATTTCTCTTCACCAGAAATCAAGTTAAGGCAAAAAGCTAAGGAATTGGAAGGCACTATGGATGGAATGATGAAGAGTGTTCATCACATGCAAGACAAATTGAGGAGTACAGCTCAAACCATTTTTGAAATCTTTATCCATCAAAGTTGTTCTACATCATCTCAGCCAGTATATAATGATTGCAACTCTAGTTCACACATTGCTGATAATGGAATTCAAATTTTGTCAAATCTTGATAGAATTCATAAACATGTAGAATAGTTGATTTATGATGTGCCTAGGGGAGAAGTTGTAAGTTGCATTTCTATTGATGACATGAAGTCCATTAAATTTTCCTTGGAGGAAATTAAATCTAGTCTTTTGCACATCATTCATGACAAAGACATAGTGGCCAATATTGCTGACAAGGCATTGGAGTGGAATGAGCTTACCAAAACAAAGTTGCAAGAAGTGCATGAGACTCTAATTGAAGCAGAGAATCAAATTTCTGCTGTTCAATATTCATGGGAGCAAGAAAACAGAAGAAGAGCAGAGGAGCTTCAAGAAATTCTTGATGAGCTTGATCTCATACAAGAAACATATGATTTGGAATGCTGTCCTGAGAGACGAAAGCATTCAAATTCTCAAGCTTATCAAGCTTTTGACAATCTCTTGTATGAAGAAGGTGCTAGTAAGGTTTATGTAAATCCTCTTTTTGAAAATGATGAAGAAATTGCTTCTAAGATTACTGAAGAAGGGAATTTGAGTTTGTTTCCCAACATTGGAGGGTTAATACATGAGTTGCACGAAGTTGAATCTACTGCTGCTCCTAGTGCAACCATTCAGCAAGAATTGGTAACTCTTGAAACACAAAGAAATGAAGGCATTCTTATTGTTCATCAACAAAGAGTTGATGGGTTTGTTGATGAAGGTTTAATTTATTTTTTGATGAGGATGCTTGTGAGGCTCATATCGGATTTTAGTTCATCACCATCTTCTCTTAGAGTGATAAATTTCAGAATTGTATTTGATGAAGGATTTGTGGAATCTTTCCGGCAAGTCATATCACAAGATTTTGGATTTGATTTTTTCAACGAACAAAGGTTGGTTGAATACTTCTTGGAATTTCAAGAAGTGGCATTGCAGATGGAACGAGCGAATCAAAGGATTCGTGTGAGAGCAGTTCTCAGTTTGAGAAGTGGTTCTTCATGGTTGTTAGTTTGGGATCCTGGCATTACTTGGGAAGAAGGTAATTTTAAAGTAGATAGACCAGCATATAATATTCAGAGTGTAGTTGTGACCATTTGCTTATGTGTTGGAAAATGTCTTCAATTGAAAATCAGTGTTTGGGATCTCAAGCATTTTCTTTTGAAGAATGGAATGCATAAAAAGAAGGTTGGATGGAGAGATAAGTGTCAAAAATTCTGTTTTATGTTTGCTGCTCCCTTCTTTCTATGTCATTGCCTCTTTATTTCTGATCATACATTGGTGTTCTGGGAAGGAAATATGATCAAAAGTTGGTTTGTGGTGACATGGGGTCTCTTGCTAAAAGTGCCACCAGCTTGGTTCATGAGCAGTTATGCTCATTTTGATGGAAAGTTCTTTTGTAGCAGCTGCTGCTTGTCTTCTTGGATGCTGATTTTCCAAAAATCAGATCTCAAGATGATTATTTCAGACCTCTTAGGAAGCTGGTTACTTCATTTCCAGGCCTCTTCACCTCCTATTTGGACTGAATTTCTGCCAAAAATAAGCAAGGGAATGTTTCTGTATGGTCAAAGTTCAAGTATGGGTTGTTCATTGATAGTTGACAATGAATTTTGTGGTACCAACTCATACATTACTTTTTGGGACAGCGAGTTATTAGCTGATTTGATTTGTCAAATTGAGACTCTTGATGTGAGATATGTGAATATTTCTTGGAGTTCTTTCAGTGAAATCAGTTTGCTTCAAAGGAAGCATTGTGCATCCTCTTGGATAGGGATGGAGTGTGGAGCTTTGCTCTTGGTTTGGCATTGGTTTAGAAGCATGTTTGAAAATATTTTTGTTGTTGATCAGAATTATGACAACAAGGTTTGGAGGTCCTACAGACTGATATGGGACCCAGGCATTGACATGTTTGATGCATTGTCTTTTGTGGATCGTGACATGTTGGTCCACTTTGAGTATTCGGTTGTATTAATCAGAGTAGCGCAACTGATTAGAGGAACAGTGTTCCTGAGAAAGATTTGGAATCCTGGTATCACTTGGGTTTGTGATTCCATAGTTGAAGATGATGAAACCAATGATGGTCTTCTAGAATTTATTCCCATGATGTTTCAGTTTAATTTTAATTTGGTGATTTCTTGTGTTGGCATCCAGCAGTGCAGTGCTTACATCAGTTGGTGCTATCCTTCTCCTAGGATGATTTGGGACCCTGGGATCCTATTTGGCATGGTAAGGATCAAATTGTTCCCTTGGAGTGTGGTGGCATTGCTTGAGGACAAGCAATTTTGGGAAGGGCGGACTGTAATGTCCCCATTTTGGCCCTACACTCTTCAATAGGATTTAGCCTATTTCCGGAAATCCGTAGGCTAAGCTGAGGTGGAAAATTAGGGTTTCCTCTTTCAGATATTGCTCAGTTGGTGTTCAGAGGATGTTGTGCAAACTTACTATTTATAGCAGTTGCTATTTTTAGCGAGTCTATCTTTTGGCAGTATCTCTGCCTGGAAAGTGCAGCCTCGGAATCCTTCTTTGTGAGATTAGCAGTTCTACCATATCTATTGTTTTCGATGTGAACTTGTTTATTTATAACAATTTTTCGGCTATTTTTAGTAAGTCTAAATTTGGCAGTAGCATAATCAGCAGCTCAACTCAAGTCATCTTGCTATCCATCAGTTTCAGTATTGGCATTGGTTTTAGTTATCTCCATGGACTAAGTTTTTATACTTAGTCAAATTTCATGTTTCTCAGTTGTACCCCACGCCTAGGAATAATAACTTCATGTTGTTTTAAAAGAGGGGCCATTAAGGGGGTCAATTGTGCATTTAATAATTTATTAAATGCTTTATTGTTGCAAAGTGAAAAGGAGGTTGAGTAATATTATATTATTTCAAAAAGTAAAATGCAAAAAGGTGGCATCCCTTTTGGAAGTTGAAGTGATTCAATTTCTTGGAATTTGAAGAGTTCTTGTTGCTTCATTTGCTAATTGAAGTTTATATATTGCTGCTGTTTTGAAGAGCTGATTATGCATATTTTTGAAGAGCAAAGTTACGCTGCTGGAATGAATCCAGAATCCGGCTAAGGGAAAGCTTAGCAGATTTATTCCATTCTTCGGGCCTGCAACTATGGTTCCCTAGGTGGTGGATTGAGAGTGTGCTTCATCCAAAAGTGCAGCTGAAAGAATGTAGACATGCAAAATTAACATTATGCATTCGATCGGATTCAGTCAAATTAGATGTTGCATTAGGACCATTCATCAATTAATCAAGTGCATTTTCATCCATTCAAATAAACATTATCATTAAACCTTCATCTTGCATCATCCATTTAATTAAATAGATCAGGACTTCATTTAAATCAAATCCTAAATCATATTCCATCATTTTCTAATTTAAATAAATCAATTATCAAAGTCTTGAAAGTCAAATAATCTAATCAACATTAAATCAGCATAATCATCATCTAACCCTGATTAAATGTTAATCCCATCCCACTTGCATTATCTAGATATCCCCACTTGCACAATAAATCAATTTTATTGATTTATTAAAACACTCATTTTCCCCTCAACATGACAAGTCAAACATTGCATTTATTGTTGTTTTCTTGTCCCCTCTCAAAATTTATTGCAATTTGACTTGAATTCTCCCTCTCATGGGCACTCTTCCCAAATCTTGCACAACCATTGACCACTCATCACTTGACAAGTGTCATCTTCTCATTGGAGGATCTTTAGTCCCACATTCACCATCTTGGCCAATCTCTCATCAACAAAATCTATAAAAGAAGGCTTAATCCTCATTCATAGAATCCACAATTTTATGCAAGGTTACTCTCTTCATTTGAGATTTGATCTTGTTCATCATCAGTCCACCATCTCCATTTGCATTTTATCATTTTAGCTTTGATCAAGGGTTGGGAAAGGGTCACTAGCACATGTGACACCAATCCAACTATGGAATAGGTAACTTGCTTTTGTTTTTATAATGCTTTAGTCTTTCTATTATCATTTGTTGCATTTGGAAGCATTCACAAGGTATTTCATAGAGGTATTTTGATAGAGTTTGCAAGGCACTAACCCATTGTTTGAAGTTTAGTTGTTTGCAGATTTTAAAAGGATGCCATTGGCTTCTGTGAGCTGGTGATATCAGTTTTTATGTTGTTGGTTTATCATGGCTGAAAGTGATTTTTGTAAACAGCTTTTAGTATGAATTTTATTTGTTTCTGGGTATTTGATCATTGCATTTCTATAATAGAGGCGACCATATTTGGAGGTTATCAAAATTTAATTCCAAGTTTCAGATTTTATTAAGCAAAATCGCCCTTGCAAGGAGGCTGTACCTTTTTGGAGAGCATTGGGATTCGTGCATAAATTAAGGTTGAGTTTAGATGCTATTTTATCATTGTGAATTGGGCGCCAACCTTCTCAAGAGCTTTTGCAAGCTATATTTCATCTTCTGGAGGTATTGTGAAGGAGTTGTGATTATTTTTATGTGTTTTCAGTTTGCTGATAATCATTACCAGATTGCTGATTTTTATATCAGTTTGCTTCAGTATTCTGATTTTGGTTTTAAGCTTCATAAATTGAGAGGATATCAAGTGGAAAAATCTTCTATTTCATTGTGCTTTGTAAAGATTGTAATAACACTTGAAAATTACAGTTGTTTATCATTGTAAGACTGTAAACAGAAGTACTGTTCCAGTCATTTAATTAGCTGCAAAATCTTATGATTAATCTCTCATATATGTAACCCCTGGATGGTTTACTGCCAGTGTGGATAAAGAACATTCTAGAAGCTTATCTTTCTTATTTGCAGCTATTTCTATTCATTGTAAAGCTAGTTAGTAGTACTAACAGCTATTTCATTTTATTGCTGCAATTTATACTTGATTACACTCCCACAATTGAGTGGTTGAGTTTTAGAATAAACATCTTTCTTGATTGTAAATTCCCCCCACAAAATAAGTGGTTGTGTGGACAGTATTCCCCCCACGTTAATAAGTGGAAGAGTGGATTTAAAGGCAGGCTGGCTTGCTGCCTAATAATTGTTGTAAACTCACCCACTGAATAAGTGGAGTATTCCCACTGCTTGTGGATGCCTGCATCAGCAGATGAATTGTACTTTCAGCTCTGTTTATGTCTAACGATCCTCTGACCATATGCTATCACCTCGCCCACATTGGGATCTTGGTGAACATTCTTGGTTAGAGTTATCTTCTTTGCTGATTTGCATTTTTGGAGCTAACGCTAATCAGTGTTTGGTTGCTGATTTGTGTCTAATTTTGGGGAAAAAAGTTAAGGGGAATATTTCAATTGCACACCTAAGGTGCAATAGCTAGTTTAAATTTCATTGTTTTCTAAGACCGGTAATTTTTTAAACCCACAACCTAACAGTATGGGGATTCTGTTAAACTATATTATCGTGAAATGTCTTAAAAAGAACACTAAA